>JAVFBW010196083.1:0-10110 GCA_034783835.1 Mopalia ciliata
GGGGGAGGAGGAGGGTCCGTCTATCCATTGGTCACAAATGTTTGTTTGAAAACAAATTAACTTCAAACTTGGTACTTGGAATGTAGCTTCCTTCTGTTAAAACGACAGATGGTATTGCATTTCACCAAATTCCGTCCAACAAAATGGCTGTAATTACATAATTTTAAAAATTCCTGCCTGTATGTGTTATGAAAACAATAAGTTGAGAAAAATTCAAGGATTTACTTTAAACTTTGAAGATACCTTCCTGCCTTTTAGACAATAGATCAAAAAATATTTCACCATGTTCCAAAAAACAAGATGGGTGCCATCGCATTTTACAATATTCATTTCTGTATTTATTGTGAAGGCTATATTAACTCAAAACAAATCCACAGATTAACTTAAAACTTAAAATGTAGTCTCCTCCTCCTGTGTTAACTCTCTCCTGTTGCTCTCTCTTTTGCCTCCTGTGTAACCTCTGTCCTGTTGGTATCTCTTTTGTCTCCTATGTTAACTCTCTCCTGTAGCTCTCTCTTTTGTCTCCTCCCTAACCTCTGTCCTGTTGGTATCTTTTTTGTCTCCTGTGTTAACTCTCTCATGTTGATCTCTTTTTTGTCTCCTGCGTTAACCTCTGTCCTATTGGTATCTCTTTTGTCTCCTATGTTAACTCTCTCTTTTGTCTCCTGCATTAACCTCTGTTCTGTTGGTATCTCTTTTGTCTCCTGTGTTAACTCTCTCCTGTAGCTCTCTCTTTTGTCTCCTGTGTTAACCTCTGTCCTGTTGGTATCTCTTTTGTCTCCTGTGTTAACTCTCTCATGTTGCTCTCTTTTTTGTCTCCTGCGTTACCCTCTGTCCTATTGGTATCTCTTTTGTCTCCTATGTTAACTCTCTCCTCTAGCTCTCTCTTTTGTCTCCTGCATTAACCTCTGTCATGTTGGTATCTCTTTTGTCTCCTGTGTTAACTCTCCCCTGTAGCTCTCTCTCTTTTGTCTCCTGCGTTAACCTCTGTCCTATTGGTATCTCTGTTGTCTCCTGTGTTAACTCTCTCCTGTTGCTCTCTCTTTTGTCTCCTGCGTTAACCTCTTTGTTGTTGCTCTAGAAACTTAACTTTTTAACAAGTTCTACTGGCTTTTTAAGGGGGTTGAACTATCCAATGAACGATATCATTGTTGTCTACAGCATTTATTTACCCTTTCCTAAAAGTGTTCAATCAAACTATTTTTCAAATCAAAAAGTAAGCTTTAACATGTAATTTCATTGTCACATATTTTTTTATCTGTTTCATTGATGTACTGCGTATGTGTAAAATGCTTAAATTTGTATGTATAGATAAAAAATCTACTTTCGTACTTTATTTCATTGTTATATTTAGGTATTGTTTTTCTAATAGATTTCAATATTTTCTACAGTCTAATAAGGGTCAATCAGGACTCCTAGCCTCAGGAAATACCTGCTGTAATATATTTAACGAGTGAATTATTCATCAGCACGATTCTTACCTGTCTAGTCACAATTTACAAGTTAAGAACTACAGCATAGCCTGCAGGCACATTGAAGTGAATTGAAATTGTCTTGCTTGTTATTTTGTTATACAACCATTTTGTATTCTTCAGTCTGAATTATTCTAATTAAGGTGCATATATATGTTATTACAATTAAATACATTCATTTAGCCAGGGTCGTACAGACATAATTTGTTGATCTTTTTCAAAGGAAGAAAAAATTATGTTTCATGAACGAGAAAGGTGACAATGAATATTCTATGATATGTATATATATATGTAATATAATCTGAATCAAAACATGGTTAGGGTTTTTTAGTGGGTTTTTTTTTTTACGTACCCTGGAGTGATCAGAATTGAGGTGTAACACAAAACCAGTCTTTGCTATATCCATATTAAGACACAAAACATCACTCTTTGTCACATTGAGGCACAAAACAAAACCACTTTGTCATAATGAGCACAAAACCACTCTATGCCATAATAAAGCACAACACAAAACCACTCTTTGCCATAATGAGACACAACACGAAACCACTCTACCATAATGAGGCATAACACAAAACCATTCTCTTCCATAGTGAAGCACAACACTAAACCACTCTTTGCCATAATGAGGCACAACACAAATCCACTCTTTGCCATTATGAGACACAACACAAATCCACTCTTTTTCTTATTGAAACCCAACATTAAACCAGTATTTGCTATATGGAGGTTCAACACAAAACCACTCTTTCTGTGTTAAACCTATGTCCTGACTCTTACTATTGCTTGAGTGTGGTACAATGTATCCTTGACCTATTGTGTCTGCCCAATCCTACATGTACATGTACGGCATAAAACCCCAATCAAACCAATAGGGATTGTCTAGAATCGATCACAAGTAACAACAAGATTCAGTCAGTTGGGATTTGTCTGGCATTCAGCTGTTTTGACTTATAGATCAACCCCAGTATAAATGTCCGGATTGAAATCCTGTCTTCATGCATGTAATGTGATCAGACTTTTATTTATTTTTAACTTCTGGTTTTATTATCTACCAGCAGATATTTGCAAAAAATAAGCTTGTTTTCATTAATATAATTATGGTGCTAGTATATTCACTGACAATCCATAAAAAAGTTTGGTATGTTTCATCCCATGCTTTTAAATGTCACCAAGAAGTCACTCCCATGGTGAGGAACAGGGATGACAGGGTTGAAAGGTTGTGCAGGGTCTCTCAGAGCTGATCTGTTGTTTCTATCACTGTTAATTGCATGGCATTCAAGAGGTTTCTTCTGTCACTCTTTGGGCTGGCACCCCCTTCTAAGAAGTGAAGTAACTTTATAAAGTGTTGCATAAGCTCACACTTCTAGTCAAACAAATAAACATTTGGATTGCTTTGAACTCAACATCTAGGGTGAGTGTTGTTAAGTGTCATAATGTCAGTGTACTGTGACTGTCGACTGTGGCTAGCGTGTCAGAGTACAGATTGTCCTTGTTTTCCAATTTCCATGTTTCAGTCCCTCAGGTATATAGGTTACTAATAACAACTCAAGCTGGGAAACTTGTCTCTGGGAGTTTAGATAAAAAATGGGTTTTTTTCAAATATCCAATCAAAATCGCACAGGGTTTTGATGGAGCTTCCTGTTGCCCTGGTACCCTTGAAGGTAAGGGACAGCATTAAGCTGATCAGATTGTGATGTTTATGTCTTATGTCCTGTGATTATCAAGTGTTTGTCCTGTCTTTGTTTATTGCCAGTGGTTTCCTCCCATTGGGCTGGCATACTGTCCTTTGGGTGAAATAACCTCAAGGGCAGTGTTAAACCCCAATCAAACAAATAAACATACCAACAAACAAATTAAAATCCTGGCCTTTAGAAACGGTTTATAGTCTAAATGATAATAAAACTTGAATTGCATCCATGTAAATTTATTTTTCAGACATGTAGTTAAATGACCACAGCCTTTAGATACTATGTAAACAAATGCTGTTTAAAATGCTCAAAATACTGTGACCTAATGGATTTCCCTCCTAGTAAAACCTCTTCTGACCATCAGTGGCACAGACCACTGAGCTGACAAAAGGATGTATATACATACATGTATATAGCCACTGATGATAGAGCAGACAATTGTTATGAGCAGCTGTTCTGTTTACATGTATGTATTGTATGAATATTATAATAAATGGACAATAGATAGTTGATAGAATAGAATTGTTATTGTTCAACTCCAAGAGGTTGGTGGGAACTTTTTTTTTGTATTGTGCTTTTTAAGCCTAGGGATGACACCCAGTTCATATGCCTTTGTTTCACATCTTATTATTTCCCTGTCATTGTTTAATTCTGATGAATTCTGGCATCTTAACATTCACCTATTGGTTTGGCATAGTGTCAGGGGAGTGAATAATTATTACAGTGCAAACCAACAATCAAAGAATTCCAGTCTGCAGCACTTTATATGTATTTAGCAATGCAGGAATGTTAAATTATTTCACAACAGCGGGAAGCATTGCACATTTATTTTAAGGTCCTGTTACTGTTGCTTTTGTTGGAGTACATCATATAAGTGAAACACCGTTAAGCATATTGAACCTACCTTTTGAGTTTTATTCTAGTGTGAGCTCATAAGCATTTGGGCAGGTGGTTAGAGGGAGCTCAGAGCTAAAGGGGAACTGGGAGCCTAACTGTTTGTGGTGTCTGTATTGTACCTGTCATATCCTGTATTTTTTTACGTCTCGTTTTTTTTTTTTCCATTGGTGTGGAGGGTGGTTTCCTTCTGGCACATTGTTATAGAAGTGAAATACCCTTGAGTACAACATTAAACCCCAATCAAACAAAAATAAGCATTTTGTTGGCTTGTCTTTTACAGGAATATTAAAATCTGGCCTTGGAAATGTAGGCATCTATTATAGTGCACAAGAACAGGAAAACTCTTTGCCTATAACGACTCACGATTAACACCTGTTCAGAAACAGTTTTTCTGTTTGTTTGTTTGATTGGGGTTTAACATCGCACTGAAGGATATTTCACTTATATGACGATGTGCCAGTCGGATAGGTGAAGGAAACCACCCACGACACCACTGGCAACAAACAAAAACAGGATGGGACAAATACAGGACAACAACAACTGGACGCGATAGAGACACCACAAACAGATGAGCTTCCTGTTCCTCTTTAGCTCTGCAGTGTTTCTGAGATGATGACTCATTGATAAAAGTTAATTTTCTTAAATGTGCAAGTCTGATTAATTTTTGGAAATTTTGTTTTTTGTTTTTAGAAACAGGTGATCGATGGTGTGGTGTTGTATGAGCAACTTGCCTTGTCTATAAGTCACCATACCAGCATGCCGAAGTGCACATACATCCCTCAGCTTGGGTGTCTATTTAGGACATACAGAAAGACAGACAAACAAAAATATATTAGACATAATATTATATTTTTTGTTGATGCGCCATTCAATATGAACCCTTATTTAGTGATTTATGTGAACATTGTGACAGTGTTTGTCTGTCACCCTGGTTTTGTCCCTGACTAAAATGTCAACTGGGTGGGGTACATTCTTCTGAAGACAAAAGTCAAATCAGACACTTTGCTGGTACCACTTTATCTCATCCATGGGCAGATGTGGTAAAGTCTCTAAAACAAAGACTCTTTCTTTCGTTTTGTTTGTCTGAAATTTTCTCTAAAAAATATTATTTCGCAGAACAGAATATCATTGAACTGTTTTCTAGTCAGGATGACATATAGTTTTCTTGCATGCACAATATTCGTGGTCCACAGGGGCCGTAATTATCATTTATTGGTCTAGGACCTGCGGACCAGTGCAAATTTTGACTTGTTAGTTTGTTTCTCTCAGATGAGCCGAGATGACAGTATGCTGTGAACAAGAGTGATGTGGTTCTATTCCAGGGGTGGAAATGTTTAAAGTATTTTGTCAGACATTTATCCAATTTTGACTTGCAGTCCAATTAACACAATGTTAAATTGCGGAGATCTTTACAGGACTATCTTAATTTTTACCGGACATGTCCTGCAAATGTATTGTTACTTCCATCCCTGTATTAAATGGTATGATGTATGATGACTTTATTAATTGACATAGTTAGCATTATGTGAAGTTAAAATAACATAAACATGTAATAACCATTGCTTTGTCTTGGCATATTTTATATGTAAACTATTTATAGTCTCTGAGAGTTAAACTAGAACATGAGATGATGCTTGGCTTTTAGTTACTCGACATCCCTGTGACAGTGTTTTCTTTAAGTCTATATATAATATTAATTTTACTTTCTTTTTTTTTTAATAATACCTTCTTGTAGTTTGATTTTTTTTAAACCTTTCCCTCATATTTTGGTAAATACATATTTATCACATGTCAACACATGATTATTGACTTCTCTCTCAAGATGTCTGTAGATTACCCTAGACAACTCAAGATTAAAATCTATTCAGAAACGCTAAAACCTTATGGGATTCATTGGTTAAATTAATCAACATTCCTTTGTGACTTATTTTGTATCTCATTGACATATTATGCCGTAGGGATATTGTCATCATGTCATCCGTCTGTTCATATGGAGGGCGTGAACAAGATATAAACCATACCACTTAACACAGGTGTTTCATATTTGGAAACACATTGGTGTTGTACTAAACTACATTCCTTACTAAAATCAGGCCATTTTAATCAAATCTCTGTGATAACACAGGTTTTTTTAAATTTAAGAAATGCGTCTTATGCTTGAATTTGGAATTTTATTGTTTATTCACCATACATATATTTGAAGTAGATAGGTATATGACAATGTGAGATAATGGCGGGAATAAAGTTCAACAAGAACTTGTTCTATCCCAGAGATTAGAATATGTAGATCGAATCGATTAATTAATGACCAGATGGTGTAAACAATTATAACATTCAAACAAAAATAGGTTAAATGTGTTCATATAGGTAATAACAAAACTAGACACATATACATATATATTCCTAAAAGGCAAACATACATATTCATATATATATATTTTAAATAAATGAAGAGAGAAAGATGTGCTTGCCTCCATCGGGAATCGAAGCCGGGACCTTTGGGTTACAGGCCCAACACTCTTTCCGACTGAGCTACAGAGGCTCCCGGAAAAGTGAGTCTTTTTCGACTTTTTGACTTTGACTTTGATTTTCCCCCTTCATAAATATATACTCAAAATATACACATATATACATGCACATACGCATGTTCCAAATATACACACATATACATGCACATATATATCTAATTATCTATACATATACAAACACACATAGCTTACATACAAACACACATACATGTATATGTAAAGGCCAAGAAAGATCCGTCAAGTTGATATCATTTATATATATGTTAAAAAGTTAAACTGAACTTAAGTTCATCCTTATTCTAAATGGGGTCATTCCAATCAAATATCTGGTTGGATAACCATAAGATTGAACTATTTCCATGATTAAAGTTGAGTTGCAGTGGATATAGTGACTGTTTTAGCTTGTTTCTCTTTAATTCCAACATTGATGAAGTACTTCCGATTGGATTAAGTGTCAGAGTCACACTTGCCTACCTACAGCCAACAATGTAGAAGCCATATCAGTTAGGTGCCTTTATATATCAGTGGCAGGAGTTTCTAGGGTCAGGACCTCTCTGACCCCAAGTGTTTAAAATGAGTTTAAATTGTTGAGGACTTTACGGTAGACTTGTAAGCTAATAGTGGATAGTTGAAACATGGGAAGGGTTTTCACAAAATTCCAGATTTGTGTGTATTGAGGTCAGACTTCCGTTGTGCATCAGACTGACAGTGTAACCTTTAGAGTCCACAGTATCTAGCCTCTCTGAAGTGGGGGTGGGTTAATTATTCCAAAGAACTTTCCAGTTTTGTTGATAAATTTGTTATGCTATGACACAATTTTTTTTTTCAATTGTTTAGGAGGATATGACATGACTTTTGAAACTGTACAATTCCATATCTACATAATTAGAAATACATAATATATATATCATGTATTACAGTAACAAATATTTTGAGGTATTTAGTATTTCCTTAACAGTCAGTAACAGATCTTGTACATGTATTCATGGTAAAAAATTTAAAAAAATTATAAAATAAAAAACAACAGCCTATGGGCTAAAAAGGGAATGCTTAGGCTTAGGCTAAGATATTTTTACTTGTTATAATATGTTTGTTTATGAAATCATATATTTTTCAGTTTAGTTTGGCTCTTTTTATCCCTACTACATAATCTCAACTTAAACACTGCACCACTTATGGAACAAATTACCAACACCTATTTGAGTTATTGAATCAACATCCCTTTTTAAATCAAGATTAAAACTATACTTGCTTCAATCCATCCCACTGTGATAACTCCATATTCATCCAGACCCTTCTCAATTAATTAAAAACTACCAATAATAAATACTAGCTACCATGATACAGCTTAACCACAGTTTCAATAATTAATCTAGTTATATTTTAACCTAACAAATTATATATAATGATTTAATATTTTGGGATAGAACAGGCCCTCTTTGAGCTTTATTCCCTGCATGCTATTTTTTAAATTGTTCTTTTAATGCATTGTATATATATATTATGATGCATTTATATCAAATTAAAAAATCAAATATTATTATAGCCTTGTTTAACATATAATACTTTATGACCTACATTTTGTTAAAAAAAATGTATTCATATATGAACCAAATAAAATTGTCAATTTCATCACTTTATTTTTTGTTGATTAGATGAAGCAATACTCCTTTTGTTTCAAATAATGTACATCTCTATTACCTTACAAATTGTATCACTTGTTTGCTTTTAAATTTGCTTGGTAGTGTATTGGGATAGTCAAAATTAATTTTATAGTATGTGCTCATATCTTTTCAGGGAATCATATTATTTAGTTTGTACTAAATAATACCACCAAATACACAATTTGTATTACACATAATCACCACTTGCATTATAGGTATGCTTACATATACTGAGCCAATTACATTGTTTGGTAGGTATACAGGGTTATATATGGGTTAATTTAGATAGTACCTAATGTTCACAAGTCTGAGTTGTTTTATAGGTGAAAGGCGTAAATATTCTAAATAGCTGAGTATTATAAGCTCTTTTTATAATACAGGGAGTACACCATGGCAATATATATAATATATCTAAACATGGCATTTAGAATCAATCTAAGTTCTGTTTTTGGAGTTAGCACTTTACCTTGGCCTCTACCTAAGCATATTCCTAAACCTTAAACATGATGCTGTATACTGACATACTGGTTGTATTTAGATACAAATTATTAGGCTATTATTGACAGTACATAAAGGTGACAGAGGGTCTAGCATTAGGAACACTGGACTTTTGTTTCCATATCCTGTTGATCACAATTAATCTGTGTCCATCACATCTCATTAAGTGCTGTAATGAACACCTTGTTGGGAGCATGCCCCTATCACAGGGTCAGTGGTATCTCAGAGTCAGAACCTCATGATAGAATTGGTGCCATTTTTAGTGTTCAGCTCATGTTAATGTTAAACTTTATCTGTAATGTTTTCTCTTATGCAATGGACTGATGTATGGCAGACAGAAATCTTCCACAAATGTCATGAATGGTGCTAGACCCTCACATTGGCTAACAATAATAAAATGCACAGTGAACTAAATGGGATCTGTACTTTCTTGCATTAAGGTGCACTACTGGCTTTATTATCATTTCTTCTAGGCCAAACATGGCGTTAATAATAACATGTTGACTGACTGCCTGTGCATGGCAAGTAACGCGAGAAGGTATGAGAAAAGCCAATCGTGCACCTAACTCCATAAGGGAGAGTTTCGCGTTAACAAGACCATTCTCGTGTTAACTTGCGAATTGTCAAGAGCATTTCACAAGTTTTAATGAGATTTGACGGAATAAAGTAGAAAATAAAATTATACTTAAAAAAATTAAGAAAAAGCCAATATAGCAAAACCTCTTCAGCTTTTCACATGTCCTAACTCTGGAGAAATAAGATTATCTAAATTGTAAAGAAAATCTTCAAAGCTGAGACTGCCAGTACGGCTGGGACTTTATTTCCCCGTCTTTTTTTAAGTTTGTTTCGGATGTAAGCGCTTTTCAGCTGTTCATTTTTCAAACCAATAGCTGCAGGATGAATAGTCAAAAGTGACATACACTTTGTGGAAAGCAGGAAGGTCGAGAAGAGTGTACAGGTTTTCTGGTTTCAAGATTGTTTCCGTTTCATATAGGAATAAGAAGAGATGTCGAGCTATTCGTCCGTTCAGCTTTACAAATCTGGAGTGATTGATAGAAGTTTGACGCCGTGCTTAAGAGTATTTCACTTATATGATGGCGGTGTATTCCAACAATTATAAACATTATAGCACAACCAGGATGTGAAGCATTGCCATAATGTTGGAAAGGTAATTTTCCTCCAGTGCTAAGTAAAGACAGCATTGCTACTCTTCACACAAACTGCCCTTAGCCAGAGGGCATGAAAGCTGGATGTTTAAAGGGACACGAACTGAGATATATTGTCCTGTATGCTCTGTTAATTACAGATAGGCGGTGCCCGGTTTCGGAAATTAAGCTATCTAAAGGCATGGGCGTCCGCA
>JAVFBW010196095.1:0-10109 GCA_034783835.1 Mopalia ciliata
GATGCGTTGACAAGCCCTCACTATCAATATATCTCTATATTATGAAAAAAGGCAAATAATTAAAACAGCGCAACGCCAATAAGAGATGCATATCCACCCATGGCAACCAGCATTCTCACCAAGTGTCAAGTGAATCAGACAAAAACTGTAGGGGGAGATAAAAAGGACCAAAGCAGCATTGTACAGAGAAAATGTATAAAAATGTAATTGCTAAAAATACTTAAAACCTGTCAGTGATCAGTTAATTTAAATATTGTTTTACCTGAGCAGCCACTGACTCCACATCTCTTAATCTGGTGTTTTGGACTTGATTTTCAGCCTGTACAAACTGTAACTTCTCCTTCAGATGGGTAAGCACTTGTACTGTACTGGTTATCTTTTTACGTAACTTTAACAGTTCCTGATCGGACAAACAAAATGAAGAGATCAATTATTACAAACATGTCCTGTCCATCGCACACAAGATATATTTTTAGTGTAGAGGAAGGCACATATGAATGGCACAGCCACAATTTCGTTGCATGATCAATAATTGTTACGTGATTTTATTAATTTGTTCCCAGCCTGTTTAACTACATAGGCTTTGTGTCTACAGACTGTTTGAAACTTTAAAAAAAGTCATCCAGAGAAAAAGATACAATCCCAGGCAACAGCATATCAGCTGAAATCGCATGAAATTTAGAAAATAATATATGAGCTTCATGTAAGGAGAAATGTATAACTCCAGATATTATTTTGTGGCAAAATTTCAATGTAACATAGAGAAGAGTCTTCCAATACAATTTCAAAATGGTTTAGACAATTTGATAAGCACATTAGCTAAACATTGGAAGTCAAAACATTTGGAAGGGAAAAGTGTCCCAAAGAGTTTTATCATTAGGATGTACAATTTGGAAAGTGTTCATTTAATTAATAGAAAAACTAAAAGTTCTGTTTAAACTGTTGTTTATTTTGTTTTAAAAGTTGAGTTATAAGCCCATCATTTAATTAAAAACAAATTTACACATTAACAGATACGTGTATCCAATCAAATTAGTTTCAAATATTGATTTTTTTCACTTCAAATCAACAAACCTCATTTCTTTCTTCAATCTTTTCATTATATGTTTGATTTTCAATTTTAAGTTGTTCAAAGTCGATAAGATGAAGACCTTCTGCCAATTCCTCCTAAAAGAATAAAAATGTGTTATTTAAACAACCTTCAACAAAAGTCTGGCCATCAGATTGTGATACAAAGATCAAATTATTTCCTTTTAAAGTTCAGTTTTATTCAGCATGATACCAAAGCTCTTACGGCCCAAATCCCTGTTAACGTTCATGGAAACCAATGTAGGAATTTTTACCTTTATCCGATATAACTTCTTGTTCAAATTAACTACAGAGCCAAAACAATGTCACAAAATAAATTAATAAACTGCAGTCATATATTACCTTTGACTTCAACTGTTGTTCTTTCTTTTTCAATTTATTTTTCAGTTTGATATTTTCTAAGCGGACATTCACAACATCTTTGTCTTTTCTGTTTTCTGTGCTCAAATACTGTTCAATATCCTGTCAAAAAAATTTCAACAGTATTTCAAATTTAGCAAATATTTATTGATTGTATTGAAATTTCATCAGATATGTGGTCTACATAGTCCATTTTAATTTGAAAAAAGCAAAAATTGCAGTTCGGGGGGGAAAGAAAAATAGAAAGTTTTGAACATATATTAGGAATCGAATATTTACAATTACAATACAAGGGAGACAACTCTTACAATAAGATACATTAATGTTGGTCAGCACTAAAGAGCTATATCTTTAGGTGAATATGGCCTAATAAGTTCTTTGTTGGTTTATTCAGCTGACAAGTACACAAAGAGATGGTGTATGCCTCACTCAACTAACTACACACTTACACTAATATTGGACTGTATTGATTTCCATGTGAACGTTTATTTATTTAACTAAAGAAAATCCCATTGTTAAAAAAAAAGAAAAAAAGGTCAAAATGGAACAAAAGAAACAAAAATTTCACACCATACAAAAAAAAAGTGGTTTACTGTATATATGTGAAAGTAATACTAAACACAAACAAAAGCTGGTTGGTTCTTACTTTAGGAGGTATTGTCTTCCCTGACCGACTGTTGATAGAATTTAGGGCCACTTGTTTCTTGAACTCTGCAAATCGAACTCTTTCTGCCTCTACTCTCTCTTGTTTTTCCAGACACCTTTCTTTCAGCTCCTCAATCTGAGCTTCATAATGATCTGTCTCTTGACCTTCCTGTCTCCTTAATTCTTCCAGGTTAGCTACAGTAACAAATACAACAATCATTTTATACCATCATTTTGTGACCTACGGAAAGTAATCCTGATAAGCCAGCCGTTTTTCAGATTAACGAGAACCAAACCCATTACTTCAATGATCCTGTGGCTGGGGACAAATTTCAATCTTGAAAATCTCAATCCCTGTTTACTCCTTAATCCCAAGAGACAAGGATGGAAAGGTTTCCCATAAGTAAATACGGAGTCAATTGTTGGCTTACTAAATGTACACATGTGTATAAATATTGTAATTTTGAGACATTTTAAATTTTGTCTTCTTTTACTAGCAGCAAACTCAGATTAGGAGAAATAGAATTGGTAAGAGACACTATCACACAAAAGAGAACGCATACCCTGGCTTGTTTGTTTGTTTGATTGGTTTTAAACGTGGTACTCAAGGGTCTTTCGCATATATGATGAAGGAATGTCCACTTCACACTTCAACTTGCCTTATTATGGTGGAAAACTGAGAGGAAACCTAGTAAAGCTTTTAAGATAGTGAAACATTTCTTCTTTTCGGAAAATATTAAAATACAATATTATACTTTACCCATATATTTGATATATCTCTGTTCTTGATCTGAAACATTCTTGTCAAAGTCTTGTCGACTTTCATCTGATTTCTTTTTTCTGAAATACTCAGCTGTTTTGTGCTGTAGCTGGTAGTTTTGTTGTTGAAGTTGATCTCTTTCACTGATAGCAGCCTAAAAAAGGTAAAATATGGTGGAAAGGTCAAAGTTCACACTTCACAACATGATTTAAAAAGGAAAAACAACATTCTTTAGAGACCAGTTCATGCATCAGAACATGAAGGTTAAAAGTGTTATGGAAAGCTAGGGAAAAGGGTAACCCATTGTAAAAATTACAGAAGAGTACATTTAGCACAAAAATCTTAATAAATCTGGACATAACACAATCATTCAGAACTAGGAATGCTAAAATGTTCACACAAACAGGCGGTACACTGTTTACACCTGAACCTCCTTTAACCTGTAAACCAATGAACAAACCCTAGTCTCAATTTTATTTTATTTTTTAACCATTCAATAAGCCTCAGGACATAATTTGATAAAACAAAAGGTCAGTAAAACAAAACAGTCGCTTAATTTAACTATATGGTTTTCTGAGAACTGATTAAAAAAAAAAAGTTATTTTCTTCTTTTGACAGATGAAACAAAACAGCTGATTCATTGACTTCTATGTGTGAATCCGAAAGTATTGAAAAACACAATGCAGAAATCATGAAAATCTACTTTCTTTGTTCGATTGGAGTTTAGGTTTTTTTTCATAGTTTAAGAAAGATATCAATCGGGTGGGTCAAGGAAACAACCCTAGAAGTCGCTTGTAACTAACAATGACAATATATCTTTTATATTAAAAAAATAGGGCAGCCAGTCAAAGGATGAAAATTCACACTATAAGGTGCCACAAAACACCAAGCACCCACTTCAAGAACATCACATAAAACATTGACATCATAATAGCATAGGTCATAAGTTGAACTTATACGTACATGGTATCTTTCTATCAGTTGTGCTCTATCAATCTCAGGCTGCACTTCATCTTCTTCAATATCCATCAGTTCCTGGGGTGTCATCTCCTCACCAGCCTCAGACACTAAAACAATGTTAGCACCACATCCATAAGCATCCTTCATTCACATTGTACTTGCAGCTACACAACTAATACTGTATGTTTAGCTAGCATATAATGGCATTTACAGGTTGGTAGAGGAACAGAACATCAATTTATTTCATATGGATATCAAACTCTGGTTTAATGAGGTACCCCATTTCGGTGCAGATTACAATTAATATTGTAATTATGACCATCACTCTACATGCATTGATTTACAACTGACCAATAACGTATACTGTAATTATAGCCACACAATTAATTTTTTTCTTTTTTTTGTTTGTTTGTTATTTCTGGCCACAGACTAGTACTGGAATGATAACTATCACACTAAATGCATAGTATTTATAGTGACCAAACAGTGCTGTCTAGTCGCAAGCAGCCAACAAGTTGTTTGAAAGTTAAATGATATAACTATCAGTTAGTTTGTTGGTATCCACCAAACTTCTTACATTATAGATACAGTCAACCAATTACATGCACTGTTCTTGTGGCCTACTTGCATTGCAGCCAGCTAGTTACTTATTTGACTGGTTGAAGGAACATACTAAAGGGTATTTCAATTATATGATAAATTTGCTTTACCCTGTTTGGTGGAAAACTTCATTAAAACCTCGCAAAAAGAAAAAACACCCTGTGATATTAAATGTCACCAGAAAATTTCCACTTAAATAGTTTCGTCTAAAAGACGGCTTCTATCTGTAAACAATACCATAATTTACGACAGCTTTCTAGTAACATTAAAATTATACCCAACCGACAACTAGAACTGTAACTAGTCAGTCAATAACTGTTCATGTACCTCAAGCCAGCCAGCTGCTATCAGTAACAAACTGTTTCTTTTCTAGAAAAGGAAAAGCAAACTACTGTGTAAATATAGTTAATGAACTACTGGCATTTAAGTGACAAGTAGCCAGCAAAATACTCACGTTGATTTGTTTGTTTGTTTGTTTGGGGTTTAACGTCATACTCAATGGTATTTCACTTATATGATGACGGATTGTCCTCTTTACACTGTTCCTTGCCTAATTAGGGTGGAAAACCAGGAGGAAACCTCATAAAAAAAACACCCCCACGACTCATTTATATACCTGATGGTCGACAGCAGACTCGATCCTGTGAATGGAACATCTAAGTAGGCTTTAGCCAATAAGCCACGAGCGAAGGCACTGCATTGAAGTTATGGAGAGTCATTAGAACAAGAAGAAGGCAAGTTTTACCTCCTTGACAGAAGAGCTCAACAAAATCTTGCAGTTGCTAAAGAAGCTTGGATCAGCACTGAATTTGTTAGGTTCCTCTGCTAATTAAAGCAACAAAGATCAATAGTCACAATATCTAAATTGACTCAAAGATTACCTTGATCAGGAGTTCCTGGCTCTAACACCTCAGGCTGCACATCATCCTGATCCTCAGTAGGGCTACCCTCTCGAGATAACTTTTCACCAACAGCTAGTGGACTCTCTGGCCTCTCACCCTCAGCAAATGTGTCACTCTGTTTATAACATTAAAAGATTTCCTTTAAACCAGATTAAGTTTCGCAAAAAATAGTTCAGAATAAGCAGACATTTACAATTGCAGTTGTTTGACTAAGTGTTTTGAAATGTTTTGATTAACCCATACCAGTATCACCATAGTGTGGCCAACAAATTAAAAAATAGCACGCTTTTCTTCATTAATGGACCATAAATTTATAACATAGGGTTTACAATAAAATAAGTTTCACTGAGCAGGGACAACAAATGTCTTGTTAATCAGTGTACAGAATGCTCAGGTATGTGCAATATTAATTGATCAATGTAAATGAATGGCTCGTGTTCAGGCACCTGAGTTTTAAGATTTCATTATTTATCTGATTCAAACTAAGAATAGAGTTAGTTACCCATAAAATCAATATCCTTTGTCTATTTATAATCTAAAAAGCCCCCAATTCTTGCTGACTTTTGTCAACCCTTCCTTTAAGTAGTATGTGTATTAATGTGAATGATCTACCTGAAGAGCTGTTTGTTCCCCATCTCCAGGTGGTCCTTCCCCATCTCCTGGTGTTTCTTCTACATCTCCTGATGTTTGTTCTTCACCACCTGGTGTTTGTTCTACATCACCTGGTGTTTGTTCTTCGTCACCTGGTGTTTCAGATGCAGCAACGAGTTCACCTTCAGCAGTTGACTCTTCACCTCCAGCACTATCTGGAGTTGGTTCATCCCCTGTCTCATTTGGTGTTTTTTCCCCAGTTTCGACTTGCGTTTTCTCACCACCCTCTTCTTGTTCCCCAGATTTTGCCTCTTCTGTTTCCCCCTTGTCCTGGTCATCACCAGCCCCAGCCTCTCCTTCTTCCCCTGGCTGTCCTGCTTCTCCTGAGCTCTGACCGTCTAAAAATAAAACAAAAACAGGCTTTACTTACATTGTCTTACTCCATTAAAAGCTTACAGTATGATCAAAATTGAAATCAATATTACAGTATAATGCACTGTACAGTTCCTAATTTTATACTAAAATCTTGAGCCAATATAATAACCTAATATCCTATCATTTTTTTTATTTTATTTTTTTTACAAAGGACTAAATCAGAAAAATGTTTAACTATAAAGTAACTACCCATACCAGGCTGTGGGGTATCGTTTACTGCGTCATCCCCAGACTTTGTAACACCTTCCTCTGTTTGCCCCTCTGGGTCCTCTGTTTCTGGGTTCACCTGACCTTCTTGACCTTCTGTTTGTTCAACACCAGGGGTTTCCCCCTCGCCCTCTGTAGCTGGCTGTTCTTCTTCATTAGCTGGAAACATTCGAAATTGGCAACATTCAAAACACTGATTGAACACATGTACACTGTTGTTTTCAATTATTATGTGTTGACCCAATGCTAAGACTATTATGGCAGGAAGGTTTGTTGGCAATTACTCCAGTTTCCTATTCCAAATTCATCAAAGCATAATCCAGGTTCTGTACCCCCTTTCTGATTGACTTTAACAAATACTATGAAAATAGTACTATACTGACATTAATCAATATGTTGGGCACCGAGCCACCCATAGGTTTTCTGGAAACAAATTGACTGTAGAAACTCCTCTCTAAGGAGTGTTCTGGACTTCTCGTACTAATCAACTTACTCCAATGATATGACCTCTAACGTTGTGTAAATCACAACATGGGAACTCAACTTAACATTTGCTTAACTTTTCAATGATTTATTTTGTCAGCATTAGTGATGCTGAAGAAATTAAGTTAGAAAATATCAAAAGGGTAGCATGCTACCATCTGTGTTCACAATCATACTGTATGCGTATCATCAAATTAAAAGCTGCATTGACAAAAACTTTGTAAGTTTGATAGACTTAATCTATATGATAGCTGTGCAAACTGTTTATAGTAACTAGTATAGTTACAGGCTGAGCAGCTCCAGGGTGTCAGAACATCTCCTGCTCCTACTTACCATTATTTTGATTTTGATCGTCATCTTGGACCACAGCCTCTGACGGAGCTTCTGTTAGTTCTCCTTCAGTCTGTTCTGGTGTCATTTCCTGCTGTTCACCTGTAGCATCATCCCCAGTTTTCTCCACAGTTTCCTGTGCAGTTTCATTTGGTACCTCCTCCTTTATAGCTGTCACTTCAGAATCCATCCTCTACAAAGAAATAACCATTTCAAACTACTTTTAATGCTTTTAAAAAAATCTGTAGTGAACATTTACCTTCACAGCAATTTCATAAATGCAGCAAGTATTTGCTTGATTGGGGTTTAACGCCGTACTTAAGCCAGGCCAGCCCAATCGGTATACCACCCTCAATCCCACTGGCAACAAAGAAAGACAAGACAGGACATATACAAAGATATCAACAAACAGATGAACTTTGTGTCGCCCTTGCTACTAGCATATATTGGGCTCCTTCCTTCATCAGCCTTACACCCTGTTATCATAGGCTGTTATCACCAACCTCTAAAAACATATAGAGTTTGAGTTTTCTATCATTAAACAGTAATCCAACTTCTAATTTCTTTTCTGACAATAATCCAACTTCTTCTTTCTTTTCTGATCTTTAAATATTCAGTTTTATTTGAATTTCGCACCTGTGTTACCTAAGCACATTTTAGTTATTTCCCCTTGCAAAAATAAAATTAAAACACCACCAGGAAATGAATTATTGTTGGTAGGTAAAATACTAATCAGTGTGTTTTGTCTATGGTATCCATAAAATCAAATCGGAGAAAAATCATATGTATGTTTTAAGAGGCCAGCAATAACTGTGGTTTGATTTCCAGTCTCTGACATGGGTTGATAGGCGGGCCTAAGGGCTTCAACAAGGGAACTAGCCTGACCTGCATCATGCTACAGGGCAACAGAAAGCTCCCTCCCATCCCTATCATGGAATCCTGTTTTCAAATAACAACACGTTGCCTATTGGATGATAGCAGTTAATATAATAGGCCTACATATCAGCTAATAGTACATGTAGTAACATTTTTTTTTTTTTTTTCAATAACTCTATGTAATGGTAAGAAATATATCATAAAATAACCGGTTTCCACACAGCATTGGTTTTCGTACCATTCATTATTTTCAATGTTTTTTCTGTAACTTTTTGAAACCTAGTGAAGTCAGTTGGAAGAGCAGTATTTCGTTATTAACAGCATCTCCAGTGACCTGTCTGGAGGTTAATAAGGACATGTTTAAATCAGTCAATTTGAGTTTCTTAAGTGTTGGAAAACTGGTGATGGGAGTAGAAGCTTAATATTTGGGCTATCAAGTTTTCTTTTCCAAAAAGTTGAATATCAGTTGATAAAATAAATTAAACAAAAACTTCCAGGTTCTACACAAAGTATTATTCCTGTTGATCTTGATCTGCTAGTGCAACTTGCACTTGATAGTCATTACAGTATTAGCCCATTGAAAAGGCCGAATTCCTTAAGTATGAGTTACATGTAGATTATTTTGACTTTTTAAATATATATTTATTTATTCACCAGAAAGGTAAAATCAAAGTACAGAATGATATTAAACATTATAATTTTTGGTATTGACAGTAGAAGTAAAACAAGTAAGGTTATCTTTAATCTGGCAGGAGTAAAACCCCATGGGGCTTTTTCTTTCCCTGAACAAATACAATTTTAGACACATAATAGAGACATTACTTTTGAAAAATATAATAATGTTAATTTTTAATGTTTAATACAGTTTTGGATAAACTTTCGAAATGTTTACTATAAACAATTGTTTTACACATGCATACACACACAACAGATGAGGCTCATCAATTTTCTAGCAGTCAATTTTTTTACTCTTGTTTTAAATTAAGAGGTACTTGGAAGTTGCTTTAGCATTAGAGGCAATTTGTTCCATTGGAGTGGCCCCTGGATTCTTAAAGAATGTTATGATAAATTGAGTCGATAGATCGGTTTGTACAAATAAAATAAAGTGTTTCTATTATTGAGCTTATGTGTTGTTAACTGCCTGGTGAACATGCAATTTATGGAGGATGGAAGAAGATAGGGGCGATGGATATATTTGTGGAAAACTAGTAGGACATTAAAAATATTCTGTTCATCTTTAGGAAGAATAAGTAGCTTTTTTAAGATGGGTGAGCTGTCTTAATATCATTGTGAACATGTTATGGCACGTACTGCGCGTTTTTAGATAACAATTAGAGGGCTTAGATGCGTTGTGAACGTATTGCCCCAGATCAGGTTATAGTAATCAAGATATGGATGGACTAAAGCATAATACAGCAAGTATAGTGATTTCCTATTAACAATACGTTTGATATGGTTGATAACTCCATTGTTTCTAGATATTTTCCCACTGATGTATGCAATATGTGTTCTCCAATTTAATTTTTCATCCAGGTATACAGAATTTGTAACTCGATACGCATTCAATTTCTGAGCCAGCTAATGACAGTAAGTTTTGGGAAGTTGTTTATATTTCTACAATTCGATGGTTTCAGACACCACAGGGTTTCGAACATTACATTATTATCGCTTGTTTTTCAGGGATATTTTGTTTGTTTGTTTGTTTGATAATGTTTAACGGCGTACTCCATGGTATTTCACTTATATGACGGAATAAAATACAGAACATCACAAACAAATCTGCTTCTCGTAACCCTTTAGCTCTGCGAACACCAGAGCAACAGAAAGCAACCTCTTTTCTCGCCTCTTACGATCGACAGAGGAAGTCAAGG
>JAVFBW010196106.1:0-10108 GCA_034783835.1 Mopalia ciliata
TGTGGCCCGATCAACTAATAGAATTTTGTGTGAATCTAGAGCCTAACTCCGGGGCCATTTACCTGAAAAGCTTTGCTATATGAACCAGCATATAGGGTACAGTCAGTATGGGCTACTGTAAGCTGATCGCTGGTTATACGAGCATAAGACCTGTGATGTTACTGACATGTTTAATGTAACAAACTATACAATGTCATATCCTTGCCTTTATGTCACACTTATCACAGCAACATGTGATGTCATCTGTTTATGAATATATCACTGGTGTATAATGAGAGCTCTAATTAGTACTACAGTACTATGTTTTGGTTTACATGTACTTTGGTCCAATGGCTTAAGAGGAGATGCTGTTTGAATGAAAATTTTCGCAAAGCACGGTCACATGTGAGACATTTAACAGTCCTTATAACTAGGGGTGACTATTGAGGCTGATATGACTATTGTGATAGTATTGCTATAGTCCCAACTACTTTTGCGATAGTATTGTGATAGTAAGCGTCTATGGCAATATTTTAAAAAAAAATTTTTAAACACATCTGAAGTAGCAATGGACCCTTAATTAAGAAAAATCTAATTCACTACCTCTGTCCAATCGCGCCATTTTTCCCCATCTACAATAAACAAGAAGTAGATTATGGGCATGTGCTCTATGCCACCCTTCCATCCATTGTACCCAATCACATGTCTACAACTAAACACTCAGGAAAATTATGAACTATCGAAACTATCGATATTTACATCCACTATCAGCAAGTTACCGATATCCTGTGTGAATAGCGATATGTAACTATTGAATCATGGACTATCGCGATATATCGATAGTTCAATGCATCGTTTAACTTACACCCCTACTTATTACTAACCAACAATGTCGGATGACAATACAGTTCACAAACTTAATCAGGACCACAATTCATGAGCAAAGATGTAATATAGCTCCAGTTCAAAATATCCACACAGCATTATTTTGTTTAACTATGAAATAACACATTTTTAAGATTTTTCTATGCCAATTTTAAACCTTATTAGTTTAGAACAGGACAAAATTATTCAAAATGTGAGAACAATTCGACACAACCAGGTTACCTGAGTGTGTTTGCTTGTTTGATTGGGGTTTAACGTCGTACTCAAAGGGTATTTCACTTATATGACGACACACTGTACACTTCACACTGTACACAGCTTTATTACGATGGAAAACCGAGAGGAAACTCGTCAAAACCAGCCCTGCAATTGCAGGAGCCACAACATGTGACTTCCTCATATAACTGATGGTCGACAGACAGACTCGATCTGATGAATGGTAGACCGAAGCAGTTTGATAAGTGCACTTGCTACCATTAAGCCACAGCCGCAGGACTAACTGGGTGTGGGACAACTATAACAAGCCTTTGAGTGCAATGGTCATAATGGGAATGAAGGTATTTGACTACATGTATTTGGTTCAAAACAATTCAAAATGAAATCACTAAGATCTTTGATTCCGCTTCAATGAAACTTTGAATAAATAAATAATGAAACTGAAAACAGTATTATAAGCACCAAAAAAAAGACAATTGTCATCTTTTATAATGTGCATCATAATGTTTATAATCGTATCAAAAATCAAAACTAAGTTCTGAATTTTTTAATAAAATCCCTCAACAAGCAAATTTTCAAAATGTGAAACTTAAATTAAACTTTACAGATAACTTCAGAACAGTTGCTTATGAAATCAGTACTCCAATAAAAGGTCAATTTTACTACGTGTACATAACAAGATTTGATAAATATATATTTTAACAGTTCCAATACTGTCACTGAATCCTAACATCAGATTAAAGTAAACGATGGTAAACTTTCTCAGCCTCTGTAAATTTTTAGTTCATACACTCATACTATCAAAATTGTCTCCAAAGCAAGAGGAAGGTGATAAATATTTAAACATGTTCAGTTGAATAAAGCACGTTTACTAGTTAAAGTCAAATTCTGCTCTTAGCCTTTCCTGAAAGTCTGGTTTGGAGCCACAAATTTTTTTGTATCTATAATACCGGTAGTGAACAGGAGAATGAAATGGAAATTGCCGATTGGGCATATATCTTTCTGGATTATTACCCATATCTGTGTGTGGGGGAAATGTTAATCCCTCTCCTGGAGATCCCAGTGGAAATCCCTCTCCTGGAGCTCTTGTTGGAAATCCCTCCCCTGGAGATCCTGTTGGAAATCCCTCTCTGTGGTGATGATGATGGGACCTGTGTGTCCATGGATGCTGTGGTATCAAATCTTCTGACTGATGTTCATTATCTGGATGCTGCTCATGGAATTGTGAATGTCTGTGATGATATCTACATCGTCTCCTACGGGCTGTTTGTGGGTCAGATGTCTTTTCATCACATGGCTTGGCTTGGCCATCAACAACTTCTTGTGACGAGTCCACTTCCATTTTTGGCTCTATATTATCTCCTATAGTGCCTGAACCATCAGAACAATATGCCACTGGAATAATGCCTGGCATGCTTAAAGTCTTTAAAAAGTCCAACATGACACTATCTGTGCGAATTTTTCGAAACGATATCTGTGATATGTTAATAACCAGCTTCTAACAGGGTGTTAATCAAATAGAAATGTGCTTCTGATCAAATTGAACCTTCTTATATACCTTTTAAAAAATTGCATCATGTTCATTTCTCATGCAATATCTGCCTACCTTTCACAGCAAGTATACGTAACACAGAAGGTACACGATAGATACGTGGTGTATGTCGTCATCCAATGATTGACAGTTGACACAATTCTTGTGGATAGCGTTGTTGTTGCATCATCACTATCATTTCTAGGATTTAATGAGTCTGATTATTAAACAATGACTTACCTGATATGCTTCAAATTGTTCATCGGTAAATGTAGATGTTTGATTTCCCATTGCTGGTTGTTAATCATTTGATCTAACCGCAAACAAATTCAGTATTAAGAGTCATCGTTGTCTAGTTGTTATTTTGACATTTAACCACAGCGCCCTCTAGTTGTAAGCTGTCACATTATTCTCATAGGTCCACTTTATGGCAGTAGTTGACAGCGATGTAAACAAAAACTTATTTGGAACCGAGCTATTCTGAACCTGTTATTTTATGAAGTTTTTAAACACAGTTTGATAATATAGTCATACAAAGATGACTTCAGGTAAAAACATTTTGTTAATCAGCGATACAACACGATAAGCTAGGGTGGTTAACTGATTTGAATCTTGTATTTTAACGCTTTATAGTCATTTCGTACCCAAAGTGCCAAACCTTTTCGAAGCCAACCATTTCGTACCCTAGGCTAAACCGTTTCTAAAATCTACGTATTTATTAATATTAAAGTGGGCATAGTTGTATACCAGTTCAAAAACCAAAACGTTCATAATATATTTACAAGGATATATAAGCTTAGATAATATTAAAAATCGGAAAGAAAAATGGATTATTAATTGCATTTGGGCTCTATTTCTATATATACTTTGAATAGAGGGCTTTAGACATCCGGGTACTCACGCGCGAGGTCGTAATGGCCGCCTAGCGACACAGCTATGAGGTGACAACAACGCTGGGATACGTATGCTTTAGTATGGAGCTCTGTGGTATCGATTTGCAAAATCGAAGATAAAAGTTATTTGTCTTTAATAAAAGTTAGATTTTTGTGTGAATTAACGTCTGTGACACTGGCATTGTACCTTAGGTGGCAAAAATGAGGCATTGGGTCTTCGCTAAACAGAATAGTAGATGATTAAAGATTGATTTCCCGAGACCACACGTGGAGCTGTATGCGAGGTGTCAACTCAGTGTCAAGAGTCTTAAGACCCAGCATGAATATTCACAACTGAGTAAATCTCTAATAAAAATGTTCAAAACATGCTCAGATTCTAGCCCTTGTTGTGTGAAAAACGCACTAGTTTGGGAATTATCATTATGTCCATGGTTGACTTACACTCATGCAGCGAATTTTGTAGCAAATTTTGTATGCCAAGCAGGATTTCGTTTTAACTTCCAGAGTTTAATTTCTTCATTACTTTTATTAAAGTAGATTTATAAATTCAGTAGAATCGAATGCTTCAACATTATCTTGGTCTCTAATTGATAAATCGGGTTGGAAATACATCCCTCTAGCTATACTGTAAGATACCTAATGGCGTTTGTTTTCACCCAGGACCCGAGTTGTCAAGCAATGAGCCTCACTTTGGTTTCATGTGACGTCACGCTAAAGCCCTCTATTTGATTCGGGTTTGACATCATCCCAAGAGTATATTTCACTAGAATGACCACTGATTTTCCATTTCTCACCATTTTACCAAAGCCACCTTGTGTGATCGCCTCCCTCAGGTCACATGACCAACTAGTCACATGACCATACTTGGTATATGTGTATGGTACATCAAAGGAAGATCTATAGTCAGACACGTTAACCACAGAACCAACGTCCCCTTTAACAAATACAACACATAAATAGATTATACACTGTCTTTTGTGTGTTTGTTTTATTGGGATAAGGGATTAATGTCGTGCTCTTTTTTGTGTTCACTTCTAGGACAACGGATTGTCCACTTCACATTGCTCTTTGCCTAATTACAGTGGAAAACCGAGAAGAAGCCTCATAAAAACCACCTAGGTGATTGCCTGAGCCCTGATTATACATTGTCAAGTATGATATTAACATAATGATGTCAAATTATATGATTAACAACGAAATCTTTGTCAAATATTTATTCTTTTTATTTCATGTTTGATTCTATATGGAGGGTAGGTATAAATGCAAATATGCATCTCACTGAATTGTATATACAGTCAACAGATATATGGAGAGTACAGCAATTACAGGACTATAAACACCAAATGACACTATTTTGCATATTCTAATTTGTAGCACTATGTACATATTCTTCTATTGGTTTTCTCTATGGTAAAACTTTTCTGAATGCTTTTCACAAACATAACAGTGTTAAAGCCTCAATGTTGTTATCTAAAGTTTCTATGATTTATCTTGCGACAGATTTGTTTACACAAATGACACTTTTTTGCATATTCTAATTTGCAGCCCTACATGTAGTCTTCTATTCGTTTTCACTATGGTCAAGATATTCTGAACGATTTTTACAAATATAACAGGGTTAGAGCCTTGATGTTGTTATCTAAAGTTTCTATCATTTCTATGGGTCTTTTACAATAAAGTTTTATCTTGTGACAAATAGTTAATACAAAATGACACTTTTTTGCATATTCTAAGTTGCAGCCCTACATGTAGTCTTCTATTCATTTTCTCTATGGTTTAAATTTTATGAACGCTTTTCTCAAATATAACAGGGCTAAAGCCTCAATGTTCTTACCACTTTCTATCATTTATCTGGGTCTTTTACAATAAAGTTTTACAAAATGACACTATTTCGCATATTCTAATTTCATATTCTTCTATTTGTTTTCTCTATGACAAAGCTTTCCTGAGCACTATTCATTGATGTCTATTAATTTCTATGATTTATCTGTCTCGGACGATAAAGTTTTATCTTATCTCAAGACAGCTCCACAAAATGCTGTACAATTCATGTTGGCTAAACATTACACTTTGTATACTTAAACCATCTCCCATAGTCACTTGTTTGTTTGATTGGGGTTTAACATCATAATCAAGGGTATTTCACTTTTATGACGACCTGCCAGCCCAATGGGTGAAGGAAACCACCCTCAACACCACTGGCAACAAACAAAGACAGGACGGGACAAATACATGACAACAATACAACAGGACGCAATACAGGCACCACAAACAGATTGGCTTCCTGTTCCCTTTTAGGTTCGAGAGCACCAGGGCAACATGAAGCTTTCTCCAACCACTCGACAATGCTCTATCAGACAGCTATAGATTATCATGGCCAATGGGATGTATTAAAGTTTATTTCCCTCATATCATGGCCTGCTGCCCTAAAATATGAAGGACACCACCCTTGACATCACTGGCAACAGAACAAAGACAAGACGGGACAGTCACAAGAAGTAATATGAAAACACTACATATGAACTTCATGTTGCCCCTTTGCTCTCTAAACTCCTAGGCAACAGGTTGCTGACTCTAGCCCCGCAATTTAAATCTGCAGTTATTGCACAAACATCTTCCTATAAAGTGTCTGGCATAATGGTCACATTTGTGAAGTTGCCAGGCATTTTACTGATAGTTTCAAAACAATGACAATTAACATGTAGCTTTTCAAAATTATTGTAATAAAAAATGACTAATTAATACCAAAAGTAGAAAAAAGTTTTAAAAATTCACACATAAAAAAAATAATAAATAAAAAGAGGTGAATGCTGAAGTTATCCCAAAAACGCATGTACAAGAGATTCGGAATAGCCCAATTCTGTTACCAGTCTGAAAAAAAGAAGAAAAATGAAACACATTAAAATTAGCCGATGATAATGATAAAATAAGTAATTAAAGTGCATTTACGAAAAATAAAACAGAATGGGGTTGTCCATCCGATTCAACACCAGATGGCACAGTTGTACTAGTGGGGGTACTAATACGCTTGTCCGAATTTGTCAATAGTTTTGTAAGGGCCGAAAAGGAAAAAGAAATTTGGTAGCTTGTATTTTTACAAGAGCACTTCTTTGACATGTCACTGGCAAAAATGCTGAGCATATAATCTGTAGATGCATTTACATTTCTATTTAATCCTCCTTTCGTCCTCTTGTAGATGCTCCTCTTTCTATTAATTTAATTTTAAGTCGGGATATGGTAAGCTTCCCATGTTTAGCCTACATCCAAATCGAGGTTACATTTCACCACCACTAAAACATGAGCGCCCACTTTTGGACTTTTACGGCAGTAGATAACCCCATTGCTTTATAATACAAACTTAATTGATGGTCGAATTGACAAAATTTGTCAAAATCAGTAGAAAAATGCAAATTGAGACAAACACTGCAAACAATTTGGAAAACCTTGAAACTGGTCCTCCTTCTACCACTTTGCATAACCATGGGAAGACCCTGTGTAGTCCATTTTACCCCCACAGCACAGGCCTGTACAATCCTAGCACACTAAGGAAAAATTTTGTGTCAAAATTGGG
The DNA here is from genome assembly GCA_034783835.1 of Mopalia ciliata. NCBI lineage: Eukaryota > Metazoa > Mollusca > Polyplacophora > Chitonida > Mopaliidae > Mopalia > Mopalia ciliata. The sequence goes on from JAVFBW010196106.1 coordinate 7,076, forward strand.
GCAAGGGAAGATAACAAATAATCACTTTAAGACAGTGTTGTCTCCCTTGGACGAGTGACCTACTATCTAACTCCAACATGGTTAATACCATGAACATATGCTATCAAATCCCTTAAGCCTTCAGAAAATTTCGATCTACCATGTCTCAAACAGATTTGGTTGTTTAACTGGAGTATGCCATTGCACACAATATTGAGCCCACTTCAAATACATTTACTTCACTCAATGGATAAAGGTAAACAAATTTGAGAATAGCTGTATTTCAACAGCATAGGTAAAAACATCAGATTAGGGCAGCCTTTTATCTCACATATTTTTACTGTCACTTTCCAGTAAACTAATGTCAACAATTATTAATTGGGTTGGGGGGTGACAAATACTACAGATGAGCGTCTTAAACAAATTTAGATTATGTTTGATAATTTTATACAGATTTGATTTGTTTAGTTGTCCAGAGAAAAAATGTAGCATATTACAACACATTTCGTAATATTTCATGGGACAATCAAGTTTGACCAAACATCTCCAATATGAGGAGGTGAGAATGTTAAATAACCCCTAGGACTTACCTTATGACCTCTGTAGTAAATGGAGTTGGACCACAGACACATATCAGTGGACTCTCCGTATCAGTGGAGGATGGAAGGAAAGGTTTGAGTAGTGTATTCGACACCCGACCTCTTAACCCTGACCAGTTCTCATCAGCATCCGATAATACATACTCTACTGACAATCTGTAAGACAAACAGATGTGCAGTGTAAGCAAGCGTGGATAATTCTTCGTTCTCCCAGTCACAACTTCTCGGCACAAGGTAAGTCCTGACCTTAAACTTTATTCCTGGCCTTGGCATGCCAATGAAAGAGAATGTATTCCTTTTGCCTTAAAGTCTGCATAAAGCTTATTACGCGTATATTTAACTACAGATTTGCTTGTTTGTTTGTTTGATTGGTGTTTAACGTCGAAAAAAATTTAACTACAGAAGTTTTTACATGGCAGACATCGATGGAAATTGATTTATATGTCTGTATAAAGCTCGTTAGAGTAATTAATATGTGTATAATGAGATGAACAGATAATATCCCTCTCCTCTCATGTTTTGTGACATTTGTTCAAAATTTTAGGACAACTGGGCTATTTAATTTGGAGCTATGGTTTTTAATGCAAATTTAATTGAAAAGCTTGTTAAAGTAATTAATATACATAAAATGATCTGAACAGATAATATCCCTCTCCTGTCATGTTGTGTGACATTTACATAAATTTTTAGGACAAACAAGCTATTCAATTTGGAGTGAGAACGCAAATTTAATTGAAAAGCTCGTTAAGGTAATTAATATGCATATAATTAGCTGAACAGATAGTACCCCTCTAATAATTTGGAGTTAGGTTTTTAACGCAAATTTAATTGCAAAGCTTGATGAAGTAATTAATATGCAAATAATTAGCTGAACAGGCAATATCCCTCCCCTTTCATATTGTATTTCATCAAAAACAATATCCCCTTATTAACATAATTAATATTCACAGAATTCCATATAATTTTAATAATGCCTCCCTTTTGAGTCAGGGAAACTGTATGTAAAATTTCAGAAAAATCCCCTCAATATATTTAATTACAGAAGCCTTTACATGGCTGATGCCAGAAGTATGATACATGTATGAGCTCACCTTACTTCGTACAGGCGAGCTAAAAATTAAATTACATTGAACTTAAATTTAATGATATGAGGCAAAACTTAATAATCACCACTGTCACGGAGACCTACTTGTAGAATAAGCATTTTTAGGGCTATTTCTAGAAAGTAACGTTGTCTTCCCTGCAGTTTAATATGATATTTTACTGAACATACATGTACTTATTTATATCAGTATTTAAATCCCCAATTATATCACCTTTCATGTTCCTTTAACAAGGAATCAAGCTGATCTTTCCATAAAATATCTTTTACTTTCTTGTTGAAAAACATCAATTTGACGCATCTGTCAACAGAAGACAAATATATGTGAAAAACATCATTTGTTTCATTGTTATTATATATATATGTACACTAAATTGACTCTCTGATACAAACCTACTAGTGATATTCCATAATTGTTTATATCAAAAACGGACATTTAGGATTACACTTCAAGAACAGACAATGGGGGAGGCCAGGGACTACAAAGGGAGATAAATCTGTTACTTCATAACTGACACTAGAGGGCTTTAGACATGGAGGTTCTTAAGCCAGAGGTCGTAATGGCTGCCCAGTGACGCAGCTGCCAGGTTATAACAACGCTTGGATACATATGCCTTAGGATGGATCTCTGTGCTTTTGATTAACAAAATCGTTGATAAAATTTTATCTGTCTTTATTTAAAGTTGTAATTTGGTGTGAATTGATGTCTTTGACACTGACATTGTGACCAAAGTGAGCAATTAGGTCTTAGCTAAATATAACTAGTAGCTGATTAAAGATTGTTGATCTTAAGGGTCACACATGGTTTGTTTGATTGGAGTTTAGTGTTGTCTTCAAGGGTATTTCACTTCACGTCACACTGATCCTTGCCTAATTACAATGGAAAACTGAGATGTACCCCCCTGCCCTCCCCCCTGACTCCTGGAGCCACATCTCATGACTCGCACATATACCAGAGGATCAGGACCACATGTGAAGCTGTAATTGTGTGACCACTGGTTAACACAATAGTTCAAAGAACAGAATCTCTAATGAAATCCTACCTGTTGGCATTCGAGTCATTGTAAAATGTCTGGTGAAGGAGTCTAACCATAGGTGTGAAGCCAGTACCTGCCGCTAATAGGATCAGGTGAGAACAGGTGTGTAAACGAGATTCAGAGAAATTACCGTCATAATCACTCACTTCCAATATATCACCTATAAATAGACAAGACACAGAATAAATTTGTATTTTCGAAAAATAAGACAAATTGTATATAAAGATTTGTTTGTTTGATTGTTTGTTTGATTGGTGTTTAACGTCGTACTCAAGAGTATTTCACTCATATGACGACGGACAAAAATACAGAACAT
>JAVFBW010196117.1:0-10108 GCA_034783835.1 Mopalia ciliata
CCCCCCCCCCCCCCCCCCCCAACGGGGGTCTAGCGCTCACGATTACTAAATTAGGTAATGTTTATTTTAATAATCATCGCTATTAATTTAACAGAATTGATGTTTTCGGCATAATGAAAACATCATTTATTCCACATGTATTGCATTGCACTATTTGCTCAAAATGAGGATAACTGCTTGCTCACCTGTGCAGGTAGTGTTTATCATATGATCGCTGATCGACTTGAGACTCCCATAGCTACCAACTGTGAACAGGTATTTGCTTGACGGTTCGCTAGCCATATTCTCCAGTTCTGTCATTCCAATAGCAGAACCGATACCTACAGCAAATATACTGATACCCAAGTTGCGAGCACTCTTGGCAAAGTACTTGGTTGCGTATGAATCTCTGGAATGACCGTCTGTCAACACAACCAGCACATTGGGAACATTAACTCTATCCCCTCGTTGAGCAGTAAACATGTCTTCCTGTATAAACTTCAGAACTCCACCAGTGTCGGACCCACCATAGCCAAATGTGATATTTGCAATGGCGGCAAGCACATCATTTTCCTTGTTGTATGTGTTCAGATCAAAGACAAGGTGGGGAGAATTATCATAGGTAACTAGACCAATATGGCCTTTGTTTTGTCCCACACCAAAACCCTTTACTAACTCAGACATGAACACTTTCATACCCGCTTTATCTGAAGGTGTTAAACTGTTAGAGGAGTCCACAGCGAAGACAAGATCCAGCACATTTTGTAGACACAGGCCTATAAAAACAATTAGCATATGTAACAAATTAAACTCAATATAATACCATCATTTTTGTCTTAGTTCTTATCATCACAATTACAAGCAGTTGTTAATGGGATTGATTACTAGTTTATAAGAAAGAAGGTGTTGGAGAATCGACTACACTGCACCATGTTGGTAACGTTCCAAGACGTCAAGATAATATACAAATCTCTCCCAAAACTTCAGGCAGCAATGTTAAATACATCAGCAACTAGTTTTTCAGCTACAAACCTGATTATTGGTAAAACAATTCTGTGTGTCAAGCGATAAGAGCGGAAAGACTGTTTAGTCTGAGTAAACCACAATCTTGTGTCTTAGTTGCGTTTCCAGCAGGTGACATAAAAAATGATCAACAAAGTGGATACGAATATGGTATGTAACACGGTTAGAACTTGCTGTATGATCCGTAAATATGTACTTTCCAGTGGTCAATTTGAAAACTGATATTCAGAGTCTTATCAAACTCGTACAAGTATTTTTTTCCTTAGGTCAAAAATTGGGCTTCATGAAATTAATGCTGAAAATCATTAAAATACTTTCACCAAGGTTGACAAAAGTATTATATGCGACCAGATGTCGCATGGGATTGAGTTTGGTATTTGTCGACCTACAGATGCAGTTTGGTAGTGATAAGGTAATACAAGTGGTGTATCCTTAAGCATAGCGTTAAATACCAATCGATCAGAGATCATCATGTGCCGACATGCTACCCGATACGCTAATTACTTTGAAAGGCGGCTTTACACAATCAATTAACCAGACAAAATGTACCAAAACTTTTACATGGCACATGTTGCTACTCATTTGAGCTCTTTATATATCCTCATAAAACCCCATGGTAATGCTCCCGGTTACATTAAACGGCTTTCAATTAAGGTGGCTTATGCAGTGATATCTTGTGGGTTCGAGTGTTCGCCCACATAGATGGACATTGGGTTGGAATGTCAATTTACAACTCAATAATGAATAACTGGGCGAGTAACAAACAAAAGTGTGTCTACTCTACAGGTGTGAACCCGGAGTCTTAAGAAGATATGTAGACTTACCGGATGTAATCTCTGTGTTATTAGTGGCAGAAACTGAAATAGATCAGATTAAAGTTCCTTTTATATCATACCCTATTTACATGCTCTTCAAATTAATAGAAATACACCAAATAAGCACACAGATTAAAAATGATACATTTTTACCCTTTTTGTTTTTAAAGTACTTGAGCTATAAAGCAAACTAGAACTTTAATGTCCGAAATTCAAACTTGTCAAAACATTTACTATATATTATGAGCATTTTTCTTTCGATAAGGATAATGGAGATAGGCCTACACATCTTTTCATTTGTTTTATGATCTGTATTTTAATTTAATTGCCATATAATTAGAACACCTATTTTCCGAATTATTCGGATTGGTCATTAGACAGAGAAACCAAATCATAGTCATAAAATGCCGTTTTCTCAATTCATGTTCCTTTCATGAAAGTGCTGAACCAGGCCTACTTCATTTTTTTTTTTAATAATATAATTCAAGTACATCATAACATTTGTTCCGTCTTTGTTGTGATTTGTAGTTTTAAATGGTTCAATAAGATGAAGTTCATACCAGTTTTATTCACACAACGAAAAGTGCTGGCGATCTGCACACACGACAGTCCATTTTTACATGGTTTACTCTTACACTTATCCACAGCTGCAATTAAATCACAAACAGTTAGTGAATATTAATTTTACACACTGACAAAAAATAAACAATCAATGAAAACAAATGGATGAATAATAATCAAAGAAGTTAACGAACACTGTAAACAAAACACAAGCAAACAATAGGTATAATATTCAACCACAAAAAACCAATGAGAACAAGTAAGTCAGGCATGTAAATATAAACAGCCATTGAGAACAAGTTGGTCAGGCATGTAAATATAAACAGCCATTGAGAACAAGTTAGTCAGGCATGTAAATATAAACAGCCATTGAGAACAAGTTGGTCAGGCATGTAAATATAAACAACCAATGAGAACAAGTTAGTCAGGCGTGTAAATATAAACAGCCCATGAGAACAAGTTGGTCAGGCATGTAAATATAAACAGCCATTGAGAACAAGTTGGTCAGGCATGTAAATATAAACAACCCCTGAGGACAAGTTATTTATCCTTGTATAACGCAAAACAACCAATGAGTTTATTTACTCATCTATTCGCACATCACGAATATATCACGTTCGCCTGGCTTGTATAAAGTGTTTGATAGTAAATAAAATACGTTATTTACAAAACATCTGGGGTTTATAACGAAGAAGAAAATCAGCTGTATCTCAAACAATAAATAAGAAGAAGAAAAAACCAAGCAGATGTTTTGTCAATAATGTATTTTATTTACTATCAATGGGAATAATACTATACACATATAATCTGTAAGAATACGTTATTCATGCATCTAAAACACAACACCATGACGAATGTCGTGCCAGTCCCGTTCACTTCTATTTGTCTCCAGGGTACATCGTTCAAATTCTGTGCATTGAATACTGCGGTCTCAGTTCAGAGTGTTATTGTTTTGTGCTGTTGACCACAGATGTACGGGAATTTTTATTTCAGTTTTATGTAAGATGCAGTAATTAGATAGAGAAGACTCATAACTTATACCCATTCTGCATGGTTGGGGCAATAACCTGCCGTGACAGTGTGACTCATATTTTCCCTTTCAGCATGTTTGGAGGACAAAATTTACGTGGCATTGTGACTCATAACTAATTCCTATCTGCATCGTTGGGGAAATACACTCCAGTGACAGTGAGACTCATAGCTTATCCCTTTCTGCATTGTTAGGGCAACATAGTTCCGTGACAGGGTAACTCATAACTTACCTCTTTAAGCATACTTGAGGCAATAAACTACCGTGACGTGGGGCGCTTACGACTTGTTAATTATACTGTGAGTTATGATTTTTTATTCATCCAAATTTGGTCAGAACTATTTTTTGTTAGCAATAAATGAGCCTACTCATTTTAAGGATTAGTCTACAAAACATTTTGCTTTTTATCGTGGTTAATCTTCTGTTAATAAATTGTTTGTCAAATAACCAGTGACGCTCTGTAGCTGAAGATTTGCATCTGTGCGTTGCTAACTAGACTATCAAACGACACGCCAACACGGACCGTATGTAGCTTATGTTTTGAACACATTTTGACATCCCTTACTATTCCAATACCAGTATGCTACGATAACGTACACATAATTTGCAAAGGAATGCCACATTCGTAACTTCATAGCTATAAACTTACCATTCACTTCCAGACTTACACACTGAGGTATACTTGAGAATCTGAAAGACAAAGACATATTCTTGTCAGATGGTAATTGTAAACAACGTTCCGACAAATCAGTATCTAGCGTTGCAGGGATTCACGGACTTTGTATTAATTAATTATACGTGTCTGTAGAGGGTAACTTATACATAGTATGACAATGATTTTTTTCCTATGGAAGATGGTTAATCTAAAATACAAGAGAGATAATATGTGTTAAGTACAAATGATAAAAACAGATTTTTTCCATTTTCCACTGTTCAGTTCGACAACTGTCGAAAAGATGGCATAAATCGACCCAAACAGGCAGAGCAACAAAACGACAGGCTGTGGATAGCGATTAATACGGTTGGAGGAGATACCTATATGGCGATAACAACTAATAATACATCTCCATACGAATTCTTTCTTCTACTTCTTTCCAGTCTATCCTTTCATTCTCTTAAAAAATATTTGATATCTTATATACAAAAGAAAACGGCAAACATCGACGTGAAAGACAGACATCCTGAGGCCACATATTCGCTAACAGAGCGTTTTATTCCGAGCTATTGTACATTACAACATTGGTGGGCCGAGCTGCAGGGAGCACCAAAAAAAGGAATCGATTTTCGTTTACTATACCTGCTGGAACTAAGAATTCACATTTTACACATTCTTTGACATTGATTGACATACCCGGACGACTGCTCCGCCGTCACGCAGAGGAAATGGGAACCAAGTTGTTGAACAGTCGGAGTCCATTCGAGATCAACGCACAAAGATCCACTTACTGGTCCCGGGAGCCTTGTGCTAGTCATTCCTTTTGGTCCAGAAACGTTAAATCCAGTTATTCTGTGAGACGTAAAGGTTGTATTAGTCAGGAGACTTGGAACCACGAAATACCCAGCAAGGTTTTTAATATAAGTAAGGATGCAAAACCCAGAGATGCATTGAGATGAGCTAACTTCTTAATCATAATATACCTGTTTTAAAGATGACAAAACATTACTTAACCATGATATATCTGTTTTAAAGATGACATAACTGTACCAACATATATCTGTTTTATACACGAGATAACCACTCAACCAAGAAAAAGCTGCTTTAAAGATTGCTTAACTTCATAATCATGATATATCTGGTTTAAAGATAAGCTAACTATTTACTTTATTGTTACGCATGCATGCATAAAATATATTGTACTTTCTACGATTGTTTGAATTTTATCCAAACCCACTTAGACCGTTGGCTGTGCGAGAAGTATAAGCAAATGAGATGACTTACAGGGCATTACCAAATGGTTTCCCACATAGAGTCTGGTTAAAGGTGTGACTTGGGGCAATAACAATCGTCTGGCCGTTCACCCATGGAGGCTTGATAAAGGTAGGCTGGGAACACGTCACGGTAGTCGGAGTCAAATATACTAAGAACTTTAACAAAAACAAATAGCAATAAGTCAGTAATGCCTCAATCCACCAATAATCTCTAAATGATATGATAGGAGGAAACGAAAACGTGTAATGTTAACCACCGGATGTTTTGTGCGCATGCGTGGAAATCAACCAAAGTACTATGCGGAGTTGTAAAAAAAATACATCAGACAAGCACGTTTCTCGGGTAAAATCATTTTCAAACAAAACACTGTTCCTTTTTATTGTATGACTTGTTGCAAATGATTCAAATTTCGTCCGCTGTAAGTATTTTAATAATAATGTAGTTCCAATGACGTCATCATATCAAAACAAGAAAAGCTTTCATGCGTAAACAATAAACATATGATGAAAGCGAGTTTCCTCCCCTGAAATTAAGCATTCCGTCAGAGATTATTTACGGTAGGGATGGCCGAGGTTGTTCAGATATGATACTATGCACATCCATTCACTCCCGAACAAATACGAGCGTTGCCGATTTTTGATCAAATGTGTTTAAAGTGCGTTTTAAACCGACCAAAGATTAAACTTTTGCAAAACCACAAAGGCCAACTTGCTTTATCATGCCTGGAAGGCTCAAATTGGACCATACTGTATATATATTTATTCATTACATCGCCTTTGTTATATTATACCATTGTTCGACATCTTTACAGATGACATTTCATTATACGATAGATGTATTCAGTTTATAATCATAATCGAAAGCTGAAAGCCCAAAATTCAGTAAGAATAGCATGAAGTTGTAGGCCTATTGTAGGTTTAATTACATCCATGGGAAATACAACCATACATTTTCAAGAATATGGTTTGATGTCATATTAAATGTTATCTTTTATCATGCACCAGCAATCATTCTTCTTAACAAAAATTTGACTACGTTTGAAGGCGTTGTATCGCGTGAAGCAGTAACATATTAAAACAAAAGTTTTGTCTTGTTGTTCAACAATTAAAGTGTGATCGTAGAGACGTTGCCTGTGTTTGAGGGCTGTATTCAAGGTTGCGTGCTGCACTATATACATCGGTAGAATGTATTTAGTTATTCAGTAAAATGGTTCAGCTATATTGCCAATATATTGCTATATTGTCAAAGGTTGGAAAAAACGTAATTGGTCCAAACTCTGTCAGAAGGGTGTGTTCTGGGACTAAGCGTGTTCTGGGACTACTGATGAGATACTATCAGAGATTGAATCGACAGCAAGATACGGGAAATTGTTAAAGATATCGCCACAGTTGAAGACTTCTGTATTTCTAATAGTTTATCAAACCAGGAAGCCTTACGTAGATATGATAGAGGTTAGTAGCTATCATATCAGCGAATCATTGAACAGCACTTGGTTTGTAAGAGGTTTTCTCACAAAGACTGTCTGAGTACCGGAAATGCAACTTTGAGTTTATAGTTCATAATACCATAAGTACGGCTTTAAACGCGCTTTATTTGACATTTTGTCAAGTATCCTGTCTTATTACGTTATATATACAATGCATGTACACGAACGTATTTCGATCCGAATCAGTTACAGCAATTCTTCACTTTTCTGTCTTTGGATACACTGAGTCAAATATATGGTCGGATTCAGTGCGAATAGTGTCTATGTTACCCCTGTACTTTGTGTGATTTCCACGCATGCACACAAATCATCCGGCGGTTGACATTACACGATTTCGTGTAATATTATTGCTTTCATTCACCTCCCAGATAACTGTACCGGTAAGGAAAGTGTTGCAGGATGTTTCGACATGGCATAGTAAGTCACTACGCCAAGAGTGGATGGCTTTGAAGGGAGTCGTCAGACTAATAACGTCATTGATTTAAAATCTAACAGAGACTTTATAATCCAATAGTAGCGAGTAGGGAGAAACAACACACACAATTTTACTTTATCTTATAATATCGCTCATTCACTTTAAACTTTCTACTTCTTTCAGTTATAGACAATAAAGCCCTGGAGAATGACTTCAGCTGTATAACTACATCCAAGACGGAAAAGAAGATCGTCACATTTAGCCTCTCTTCCTTTCTACCTTGCCGTCATAGACGGAAAAACTGAGTTAGATAGAGTCTACAACAGCTACTTTCGGATGACCTCTTTTTACCTCACCCTATTAAATTGGAGCTTCCATTTGAAGGAAGCGGTCTAAACAAATGATGACAACTAGGCTATATAAGTAATATCAGAAGTCCATTAACTAAAAGTGTGAAACCGCATAATCGTGAAACGCATAACCGTGAAACGGCATTGTTTCTAGAACGTTCACATTCAACCTCAAGCAGTGCCCCATGTGGCAAACTGGTGAACCGTCAGAGGAGATAATTCAGCATTGAACTGAGATTTCGCTGCAAGCTAGTCAATTTGACTTGGTTTGACAATGCAATTAGAGCGAAAATAGCACGAATCATAGGTCAGTATAGGTCAGTGGACATAACAAAAAAGTAGGCGACTATTATGGAATTAACTGAGGTAATGAAACAGGTGAAAGAGATGCAGGCATATAACTCCATATTGAGTGTATTTTACATAAATAGGTAATCCCTACGTTTCCTTAAATTGACCAATCACAGAGCTGCTTATATCGATTCTGGTTTGTAAAGGCCAAAGCTTTCCGCAGAGGAACCGATGTTTCCCAACTGTGTATTATTACATTACTAACGGATACATGCCCGCACGACAACTGAAACTGTGACCTTTCATGAACCCCAGTAAGCTTGACCTAATTGAACAATAAAAGAAGAGTGTTTGCATTAGATCTCAATATAGTGCCAAACAAAACAAAAGGAGCGTTTTTGAGGTCTCATTTTAATTAGACTAAACGAGTCCGGACATCATCGAAGACACGTTAATTGACAGTGGCACAAGTTTTCGTAGACTGATTGGTAAACGACTTTCTGATTGGTTGCTTGTGTCTACAATAGTCTAAACTTTTTTAGACGTGAATGTCCCAGCGTGAATGTCAAATTTAATGGGCCGTCAATACATTAGAGCCGAGATCTCAATGAAAGAAAAATGGGTTGGTCTTTATTTGGGAATCATTTGATCCATAGACTTTCGACAAATTGAGAGTATTATGTAATATTTTTTTAAACCGTTTGTAGCCTCTGTAAATTGTATAGATATTGTCATAGACTGGAGAGAGTGCAAAGATTCAGTCCTGTATGAGATACTGGAGATAGTGCAAAGATTCAGTCCTTTATGAGATATTGGAGAGAGTGCAAAGATTCATCCCTGTATGAGATACTGGAGAGAGTGCAAAGATTCAGCCCTGTATGAGATACTGGAGAGAGTGTAAAGATTCAGTCCTATATGAGATACTGGAGAGAGTACAAAGATTCATCCCTGTATGAGATACTATAGAGACAGTGCAAAGATCCATCCCTGTATGAGATACTGTAGAGAGTGCAAAGATTCAGCTCTGTATGAGATACTAGAGAGAGTGCAAAGATTCATCCCTCTTTGAGATACTGGAGACAGTGCAAAGATTCAGCCATGTATGAGATACTGGAGAGTGCAAAGATTCAGCCCTGTATGAGAGACTGGACAGAGTGCTAAGATTCATTACTTTATGAGATACTAGAGAGAATCAAAGAATCACTCCTGTATAAAGTATATAGAGCCTGCTGGTGGAACCACAACGCTCTATAGCGGAGCATGTGTATCGTCTTGTCACACTTCAAATATTATAATATTTCTAAAACGTAATCACATTGGCACAAGGATGTCAAAGTTGATGATAGGTATAAGCTTAAGTTCATAGAAGAATCGTATATCATGCACAGTCACATGTCACAAATCCACTTCACTATTCACTGATAACAATTGAATAATATATGACACGAAATATAGTTCAGAATCAAAGTCCTATTGACATTATGGTCTTATCCAACAAACTGTATATTACAATGTACTTGCTATCTCAAATCATGTTTTATCTTGTTTTTTACACGCTGTTCCACTCTGGGGTAATATACGTCAATCTGTCTCTCACAAGTGTATTTAGAGAACAGCTAACATAAGCCAACTTGTTGGGTCACGACATACATAACGATATTTTCTTTGAGTGACATTAAGAAGCAGGGATAATCCAATTTGTTTTTAAAGGTTTATAAAATTAACTTTTTATCCATTTTAGTTTGAAAAAAATGACTTCAAATTACCAACTGCAAATAGTTAAATCTAAACCCAATTTGAGTCACTTCAGATTTTTGCAGATGCCCCATAGCTACTTATCGAAAACGCGTCCTTGTAGACACTTCAATCAAGCTGCATTTTAAAGGGGACAAATCGTGCATGTATTTGTTTTGTTATGTTTCCCGAAATGGGAGTTTTCCTACGGAAGCCAGTTAGTGCCACCGATAATATTATATTAAATCGAACAGTAACGAGATAATATTCTTTTACAAACAAAATTCTGGTAATTTCGATGAAAAAATCACGATAATTTTGTAATAACGAGAATTTCTGTTTCAGCTTTTCATAATTTGCCAGAAGTCCTTTGGATAATCAGGCGTGCTTGAAGGTAAGCCTAGATTCACTGATATGTAGTCATATGTATTTTATGAGCATTTTAGTTCTATATGAGATTTATATGCACGTAAAATGCTGATGTGATATATATA
>JAVFBW010196128.1:0-10108 GCA_034783835.1 Mopalia ciliata
TACTCAAATTAAGGATCTTTGTGATAGCAGGAGTGATAATTTCTGCTGCCATTTTTAAATATCGAGGGCTTATACCAGATGATCGTTTGACAGTAGATGATCGTTTGACATCTGATACGATGTGCTCAGTATAATGAAGTGCACAAAGTACATGTAATATTGTCATGGTTTAGTGGCATTAATTTAATTCTTTCAGACATTTTATAAACATTCTGCCTCGTTACATCTACAGTCATGCCCATCTAGATTCCCAAAAGACCCAATTTGTACATACCTTAAATGTTCTCTACTCAGTGATTTTAACATGTTGTGAAGGAGTTGACGAATGAGTGTTTGACGAAGGAGCTGAGTAATGCTAAAAATCTTAAATGAATCTACGATATGTTAATTGTTGTATCGTAATTAATGTGTACAATGATAGTCATTCAGCTAATCCTTAAATTGTTGTCTTTGTAAATATATCAACAATTTATTTTAATTATTGGAAATTTTTTCCATGGGGGGGGTTATGAGGTTTACCGCCGGTTATCCACCGTAATAAGGCTAGGAAAAGTGAGAAGTGGACAATCCGTCCTCATAAAGGTGAAATACCCTTGAGTACGACGTTAAACCACAATCACACAAACAATCAAAACCTCTATGTTAAGCTCTAAATAGAACATAACCTGGTAGTTAGCCCAATTCTGTCAAAAGAACCCTCCGGCTATTGTCAGAAAGTTTTAAAAGTATCCATGCTTTCTTAATTTAAAGCACTGAAGGCACATTATAATATTTCTGCAAATTGTTTTTGTACTGTTGGTGTACAAATACTGAAATAAAATATGAACAGTTGTTTTATGTACCATTAATGGGTCTGTGGCCATAGCTAAGTGGTTAGCATGTGTGCTTACTAACCCGACTCCAGTACTGTTCATGGGATTGATTCAGTTTGTCCACCATCAGGTATATGAGTGAGTCACATGCACCCCTGGAAAAAATGTCAAATTTCTCGTGACCACAAATTTCAGGGTCAAAAATTTCTCCCCAGATTCCACATACAGCAAATATCATATTTGATAAATTTTTTAATTTTAATTTTTTATAAAACCCACTTCACTATTGATGTCAAACCGTTTAACTTTTATGCGATAAATTAAACTTTTTTCGGATTGACATCAATAGTGAAGTGGGTTTTATAAAAAATTACCATGAAAAAATTTTATCAAATGTGATATTTGCTGTGTGTGGAATCTGGGGAGAAATTTTTTACCTGAAAATTTGTGGTCACGAGAAATTTGACAATTTTTCCAGAGCCACAACATGCCGCTTTTGTTTGTTTGCTTGGTGTTTAAACCGTTATGTGAAAAATTCAACTTTTTTCGGTTTGTATAAGTAAAATACTCTTGAGTATGATGTTAAAGCCCAATCAAACAAAGGATTAAATGTATTTCTGACCCTTGTTGAGTTCTATACTAGGGTAGGGAGCAGACTAGCCTTGAAGTCATAATAGTTGTGTATTTTGTCACTGTGGCTTTTGACTAAGGCACTCCAATGATTAACTAATATTAGCATTGCATGACATTTGATGGATGTTTGTGGAGGGATTAAGTCAGGTGTGTGGTACACTATGTTGGCACAGTATCTCCGGGGTTTAATCGCACCGCACGTGGCTGGTATGGGGGAAACAATAAACAGGCAGGCCACACTGACAGATTTTTCCGGAACTCAATTTTACCTTGGGAATTTAAAAAGGAGTCAATGTAAATGTATACAATATGCTACTTGTTTTCCCTGTATATTGGTTTGTTTATCTGTTTAATGTAGGTTTTAGACTGTACTTATGTCTATTTCACCGTTGATGTCACTTGCAACAAACAAAGTAAAAACACAGGAAATACCAAATCATCTCAAACCAGATTGGCCTCATGTTGCCCCTTTGCTTGAGAGCACCAGTGCAACAAGAATCTGCCATTTATCTATCAGCTCCTTGTAGAGAGATAAAATGCCTTAGGGGTATGTCGACTGTGTCAAAATGCCATTGTCTGGATGGATACAATATTTGTAGTCCTCTATCTGTCATATACATTGACGTTAAAGGAATTCAGAGGATGAACTTCCTGTTGCTCTGGTGTTCTCAGATCTAAAGGACAACATTTCTTTGTTGGTACGTCTTGTGACCGTCTAGTCTTGTCCTTGTTTTTTGTCGGGGTCATAAAGGGTGGTTCCATCTTGCATTTTCTTTTTCTTCATGTATTAATATTCGGTGGATAGGGAAGCAAAATTTTCATTTTCTACATTCAAAATATATTCATTTATTTCTGTTTCTGGTACATTGCATTTTGTGTTGCCAAGTTTTTAAATCATTTTATCAACACACTAGCTGTGTTACCGGATATTAAAGTTATCTATTGGTTATTTGAAGCTACTTCTTTCAACCCCCCAAAATCTTTGATATTTGAAGTGCCAGTTGTAGGACTAACAGTGTTTACAAAATGTGTCCATATGTAGTATAGTAAGGGACATAACTCTATATACATAATTCATGGTGGGACAATGTAGATCTATAACTAGTTTGTTACTATAAGTATGGATTTGTTTTCGTTTCAAATTGGTTTAAGGAGGAAGTTTCCAGTGCTCTTTGGCTTAGGTCAATATGTAACATACTAAGTCAAAATCTTCTTACTTAGGACTAGATGGATATTAATTGTTCAACCAAATAAATCACTTCATGTTTTATTGTTGTGTTTGAGTTCTAGAGTGCCCATACTGCAGGGGTGGCAATGTATAAAATATTTTATCATACATTTTTCCAATTTTGTCCTGAATGCTATTTAACACAATGTTAAATTCTGGGGATCTTTACAGGACGCTCTTAATTTTCACTTGTGATGTTCTATAGTTTTGTCCATCGTCATATAAGTGAAATACCCTTGAGTACGATGTTAAATCCCAATCAAACAAACTGTACTGTACTGTAACGGCATATCATCATCCTGCCTGTCAGAAATACTGGTGTTAAAAATCAATCAATCAATCAATCAATCAATCAATCAACCAACCAATCAATCAATCAATCAATCAATCAATCAATCAATCCTATGCCCTGGAGCATCCCAAACTACATGGAAGGGTAACGCAAATTAAGTTTATTTTTGTGTCAAGCAGTGTAAAATTTCACATTACTTATTGCATTATGTTTACTTGACTGTCTGTATCTTGTCATTGTTTGTTGTCTATCACAGTCTCCTTGATCCATTGGGCTGGCACACAGTTATCTGAGTGAAATAGTTTAAGGTATGACTAATCACCCCACTCCCCAATAAATAAAAACACAAATTGCATAAACAATCCAATTAAACACAGAGGACTGTTTCTTTCACTCACCCATCGTCATACAACTAACATAGTCTGAACTCTTAAGTATCTACCAAAACCCCAGACCTTCAGAATATATCATTACGTTCATATTTTAGAAATAATTTTCATCAACTTTTTAATCATTGTTCAAATTTCTTAGGATTCAAGTAAAAATTTTAGAAAGGCTACAGTATTTCTGCAGATGTAACAGTTGCGCCTTCAGGCAATCTTCCTTGTTTAATATTACAGTAAATAACCTAAAACTGCTGCTTTGGTATATTTTTGGACTTAGAAATTCTTGCCAGTTTTGTTAGTTCGACATAAACGTACATAAAATATAAGAATTTTATTCTTAATAAAAATAGGCCTATAAAATTAATTCCACGTATAGAAAAGCTTTTTTGTGTGTACTATTTTAGGGGATTTATACTGCTTTTCTATGAGTAAAAAGTAACCAGGCTGGTAAATAAGGTGAAGTATATAATTGTGTATACATCTGTAGAGAACACTACAGAAGGAAGTCTGTTACAATAGTTAAGGAGCAGAAGACTTGGAAAGATGGAGATTGAGGTAGAGTAACGGTTACATCTGTATGTTCAAGTCTGATTTATATAATTGCATACTAGTCATTCTGTAATCTTTGAATTGATTATTCACTCTGACTTTTTGTAAAGTCTGACTTGGAACTTTATAATCGAAGGTGTTTAGCACTGATGAATTGTCTAGGTTTCTGTATTAATGTTGTAGACATTCTTTGATATAGATTTTCCAGTGTTTTGTCACTGATAGTGAAGTCAGTCATGCTGCATGTCGTTATTTTCCTTAGAAGAACAAAACTCTTTACATTTTATAGTTTTGTTATTATTACTATTTATCATGAAGTACCCTTGAGCATGTGTTGAACATGTTTTGTCTTCCTTCATACAGGATGTTTGTATGTATCTCTGATAAAATGTTTGCTTAAGTGATAACCTAGTCAGTAAGTTTTTTTGTCGAAAAGGGATTTTTAAAAAAATTTTATCTCACTGTGATTTTGCTTTTGGCTTGTGTGTAAGTAGTCACAGGTCTATAATATTTGTAAGTTTGTAACTTTTGCCTTAGTTTTATTTTCGAATATGAAGCTTAATCAGGCAAATACTCCAGTAAAATCCTTGGGCATGGCATTATTATTGCCCTTGACTGATCAATTTAACACTGTCTGATATATAAGTTTTAAATTGACCTGGAATATTCATACCGTCCCAGTCTTATGTAATATATATATTTGTATAATTCATAAATAATACATGTATACAGTATTCAGCTACATGACATTATTCATGACAGACTCCAAATTTGCACTCAGTATGGAGCTACTTGAACATGTTTGAGGGCCACAGAGTATGTCTTTTTTCTTGGCCTAAGAGTTTTTCTTTTTTGCGTCTCTGACTTACGAATCTAAAGCAATATATGTCTTGAATAAATGAATAGAGAAAAATATATGCTTGCCTCCACCAGGATTCGAACCTGGCACCTTTGGGTTACGAGCAATATGTAATGTTAACTGAGTTACATAAGGTTAAAATTTTGACAGAAACCATTACATACAGTCTATGAAGGGACAAAGCGTAGCCAGTGTATGCTGAAGTATTTTGTACACATAATTTATGTTGAATACACCAGACCATCAAATACTCATAGAAATTATTATTCTATGCTATGCTTTATCACAAAAAAGTGCAAAATGCTAATAAAATACTTACTTTAAAGGGGAAAAAAATACTCATAAATTTCTTTTAGGGTAGGCTGGTCTGATTTTAGAATTCCAGTACATCTAGTTGTGGGGTCTTCAAATAACTTGAATCAGTAGTTTGGCTGTAACTTGCCCACAAAATATTTTTCTGATCCACAGTACTAACGGCAATATCAACCATGTGATTAGTGTGAAAAATTTATCTCTAGGAATTTTCAATTTGTGGCATGGAGTTAAAACACCAACCAATATATCAATCAAACCATCCCAAGGTCACACAAATCATAAAATGTAGATGATAATTTTTTTCAGTATTTACTACATGTATGTCTTCACTAATTATTATAAATAATTCAAATCACATCTAGTCAGTAAACTTTGGATGATGTAATGAATATTGAATGATGTCTGTAGATGTGTGTCCATGTAGGTTTTTTTAATCCAATGTACATTTAAGGCTAGAAACACTCTGTTCAAAATGAGGTCAGTTTTTAATTTTAGTTCCCGGTAACTATGAGCAATGAAACCTAACTAAGTTGATACTCAACGTTGTACCTCTCTTTTTGTTTTTATGAATTTCAGCTTTTGTGAATAATTCTTTAATGGGCTGTCATGTTGCTTTCCACAATGACAATCGGATGTTATGTTTAATTTAAGACTAAACTAAATTCAATGTACAGTATTTTCGTTATTTTGGGATAACACTTCCTTATTTCAGAAAATTTTGCACGATGAAACCCATCTGTGAACCCACGACCCTCAAAGTTAGGCACAGAACCACTAGTAAAAAAATTTCTGAACTAGAATCTGTTCAAACTAACGTGTTATCCCAAAATAACGAAACTACTGTTAATCTTCACTTTCTAAAAGACATCAACAAAATTATCATTTAAATTCGATGTAGTTGAAGTTCTGCTGAATAGGCATAAAACACTAATCAATTTTTCAATCTAAATTGGGATAACCTCTATTTGGTGCAGTGTTATTTTCTCATATGCTACATGAGGTTGTATCTGTCTGAACTTAAATAAACTTATTAAGTGACAGGATGAATCTGTTACATGGTTCTATGCCTGACTGCACTTGTAATCATAGTTATTTGCTGTTGTTTGAACCATGAAATCAAACTGAATTTTTTATATTTTCAGTAAGGTGATGCATCCTGCTATCATTAAAAAAAGAGATGATACTGTAACTTAGGTTATGTTGTAGTTAAGCTTAGGTTTGGTGAAAATTAGAACAAAAAATGAAGTTGTTTTTCATTGTAACGTGAATGGGCAGTTGGAAGGAGAATCCTGTTATGCCGGTAGTGCTCGAAGAAAGCTGAGAGGCAACATGACGTTTTATGTGTTTTGCAGCGTGTGGCTGTCACCAGTAATGTCAATGATACTTGCCTTCATCCCACATGAATGTGCTGGCATGTTGTCATGTTTGAGCGAAATAACCTAAAATATGGGGTAATATCCCAATGAGATCAATCAGTCAATCGTATTAACATTATTAGATTATCAATTTTTTTTCTTTACATGTAGTTAAGAGGGCAGTGCCAGATTTGAGCGCTTTCATTCATTCTATCGTTCATTCATTTATTCATTCGCTCACTCATTCACTTGTTTGTTTTTTTTAGTGCCGTAGGTTTTTTTGAGGTAGTGCCAGTACAGAAAGACTAATCAGGATATATCACCATTGGTCTCTAACTGTCATTGTATAATTATAACAAATAAATAAATTGACACATTAATGTTCATTCAGCTGATTTGCGTGGGGACTTTTTAATTGAAATCTTAAAGTGTTACGTATAAGTATTGTTGTCAATTATATAACACTATTTGTCTATTCACACCTGTAGCAATATGTGACAAATGAAAGTTCACAGCAGTATAAAAAAGGAGTTAATAGGTCACCTTTTGAATTTGTATTTTTTGACACGAGGTGGACCGTTATTCAAATAACACAACAAGGAAAGCGAGAGTTCCGCTCTCTCATCAAGGCTGTACTTTATAGTATGTGGGTGTTATTCTTTTGTCAACTCCCCACTTGTATTTACTGAATAAAGAGAGGAAGGGGAGGCAATGGTATAAAACAGTCTAAAAATATCCCAGCTTCAGTCAGCTATTTAAACAGATCCTTGAGCTAAGGTGGGAATACTTTAGAAAATTACTCAGCTTTGAGACATTAGTCAGTTCTACGTACAAGTAGCTAGTCTGAGTTTCAAACTTTGAACATTAACTGTTAACTAACAGAAAAACGCTATAACGGCTATACGTTTCCAATCTATATAACTTCAATTTTTATTTGATGTAGAAGAGTAAATAGGGATACATGTTTATTTAAACCGTTAACGAAACCAGACGTACCAATTTGGATTTACTGTGTTGAATATTGTTTCTTTTGGAGTGTGTAGCTGTGATCATTCTGTTGCTCATCTGCGAGTTTACCTTCTAATGTGAACATTTTCTTTAAGTATTCACTTTGTTCACATTGTCAAAAAAAAACAACAAGTAATTGTGATTTAAAATACCCTGGATATAAACATACATGATGTTGTCTCTAGCTGGAAATACAATTCGAGATCTGTTTGCTATCTTAGGTGGAAATAAGGTAGGGTTTTCTGAAGTTGATTGAAGATATTATTACATTTTCAATTCAATTCAATTCATTTATCTTTTTTGCAGTATTTTAAAAGTTTGATAAACAAAGAGAATATGTAGCGCTGTAAAACATAAGAAAGTTACAATTGTTTCAATACAGATAGACACACCCTCTTCATCATAGGACTATTTCTGCAGTAATTTCAGCTTCAGTTTTTCAAACTTTCATTTAGCTTACAAGTAAAATATTTATTTGAGTAAAATAATTCTGTAATAAAGCTAAACATGGGGGTTGTTTGTGTGTAAATTGAAATGTTTTATGAAATATAATTTTTTGAAGATGATGTTAGCTTTTCTATATTGCATAAAACTCTCTTAAATTAAGTTATGTTTACATAACAAGATAGAAGATCTGTATTGAAGATCTTGTCTGGTAATTCTGGTTATACGTGTACACTCCAAGACTAATGGCACCAAAAATCCAAGATTCTTTTTCAAAACCATAAACATATAATTAATTTGTTTGGTGACTTTTTACTGTTTGTGTGAAATAAGCCTTCTCAAAGTTGGCACAACTGTACATTCATCAGTATCGATAGTTTACTACATTGGTGGCACCTTTTGGAATAAATCGATAGTTCAATTTGTTATCACACCCCTAGTATTAAATGCCTATCATTTTATCAGAACATTTAATGTATACAGGCGTTTATTTCTCTGTGTAGGTGTGAGTTAATCATTTATTCATAATTGAAAATAATATGCAGGTATGCATTATAAAAGATTATAAGTAACACCAGATGACGCTCCAAGAGTGGTAATCCAGAGCTACATATTAATTAATCTGACGACTGAATAAGGAATTGTCTGGTCACAATACATGTAATAAATATACAGTGGTCGAAATGTTGCCTGTCTACATCTGTACCTGTCATTGACAAGTGGATTTTCACAAGCGACAGGTGAAAATACAATTCAGATACAATTCAGGGACAGGTTATTTTAAAAAAGAATTTTTTTTTTTTTAAATTCTGTGTTAACCCTTTAAAGCCCAGTGTATCATATATAATACAGTTAATTGATAATGCATTAATTACATCATCAAAGCCTACTGTATCATATATGATACAGTCCAAAAATGTAGGTCAACCGTTGCGTGGGTGCAATTTGATTATTGATATTCCATTTTAGGCATATAACCCTTACTATGTAAGAGCCCCATACATTTCTCAAAATTGGAACCGTGCTTGGGCTTTTAATAAGTTAAACTTATATGATGACGGCTTGTCCGCTTCTTATTCTGACTTACCAAAATTTTATGGAAAAACTTAACAGACTCCTTGTTATACCAACATACTATCCTCGGCTCCACTTTCATTATTTTGTCATTTGTGCTGAAAACATTTTATCTTCCAAATTAATTTCCATTGTATGACAACACTTGTGTCCCTCTTAAAACTTCTAATTATAGCAGCTGAGAATGATTAGGTTTGTGATAAGAGGACATATCGTTGGAATTTGGTTTGATTGGATTTTTCAAGCCTAAGTATCTTTTTTTAATGTCGAGAAAATTGTTCTTGCCTCCCCTGAATTCAAACAAGGGTCTTGGTCGGGCCAGCAGGGCCAGTGCCAGCGGGGTGTCCACCCTTCCATCAGACACCCCTGTGGCTAACTGTCCCAGTGTCAGAGGCGTGTCCACTGGTTATTCGGACACCCTGAGTTGCATGATAGCATTTTTACTTGGAATATATTTTATATTCATGAAGACAATTTTTGTCTATATTGAACTAACTAAATAATATATTGCCACATTTGGACACCCTGTTTTAAGAAAATTTGATATGTAGGAGATAGGGAAACTGTTAAAATTAGTCACCCAGCTACTTAATAAGTTAGGCAAAATGACCATCCTGGACGCCATACTTTTGATTTCTGGCTAAGACCCTGGCCAGTGCCCCAAGCTTCAGAGGTTCATGACATAATGATGTTCCTATTGTGTATATAAAGAAGGAAAGCATTGCTTGTCTCCATATATATTTCTAAAAAAGTAAATCATTAGATTAGATTATTTAAAGCCGATGAATCATCTAATGTTCTAGATATTCATCACTAGCAGTGACAAAATTCTAAATAAATTTTAATCTAAAATTGTTATGGGCAGACCTGCCTACTATAGAAGAAATTTATGTGTAAAACAATAATTTGTAAGGTGTATATTGTGTATATTTGGGTTACAGCATAGTACAAAATATTTAATTTTGTGTTTATTTTGATGGCCTTTTGGTATATCTCATTAAATTATTTGTTCAAAATACTCCAGAATACACTGGGTTTGTTTTGATTGGTGTTTTAACGTCGTACTCAAGGGTAGTGCACCTATATGACGACGGATTGTCCACTTCACCCTGTACACAGCCTTATTACGGTGGAAAACCGAGAGGAAACCTCG
>JAVFBW010196139.1:0-10107 GCA_034783835.1 Mopalia ciliata
CCCCCGAACTGCCGCTGGGGCCTCCGCGGCCGCCTCCGCAACCTAATAGAGGAAGTCTGTTCAGCCCCCCTGCTGCTGTTCAGAGAATTCCTTTAATTAGCTATTTTTTCACTGGCTCGAAATTGATGTGAGCGCGGACCGCAGAGAGAGCATAAAAAAATCAAACAGTGCAATCTCATTGTCGTTTCAAAAGCGCACTTTTCCGTGGGAAGTTTGATAGCATTATTCACCAATTATTTAAAGGATGTAATAAGGCAAACGAGGAAGTAAATTATATCATTGACAGTTATGTGCATGTGAGTGGCTTCATTTCGTCAATCAGATACTTTATTAAAGTGTTTTGCTAGGTTTGATTTCATTTTAATTGTCTATTTATACATAATAGTAATAATAACACGAATGTCCGTCCGTTGCACAAAATTATATGGATGTAGTTGAGCTCTGAGTGAAATCAGTTTTGAGCGCGGACCGCATCGAAAGCACAAAATAAAGTGTGCAGTCGTACGCTCGTTCACAATATACATCTATTGATCTTGGTTTCTCAAAGTCGGAAAAAACAAACCCTGTAACAAAATAATTTTCAGGGAAATAAACATTTTTTCTGACCGTGCAAATAAGCACTACTGAATCACGGGAATTTGAGAAAAGTCTTCATATATTGGGTTAATTAATAACAGTGTGTTTATTGTTTGAAGGAATGATAGACAACCAAACAAATGTGAAAAAGAGCTAGTCCATTTCAGTAAGAAGCAGGAAGTGAGGGTGGCTTGAGATGGGTTAGGTTTCGTTTAAATGATTCTTGTATCTTTTTTTCTTTCCATTGTCTACCAGACAGTACATGCAGGTGTTTGACCTAATTCAATGTTGACCTGGCTTTAAACTAAGCTAGCCAGACAGAGACGCGCTATAAAAGTTGTAGGATTGTTAAATAACGAAATTATTGGGCAATTGACACCAAGTTAAAGAAGCCTGTCGTCAGAAATTAAAAAAGACCTAAAGGACTTGACAGCTTTCTGAATTGTGGTGTATTAAATTGACATATCATCATTGGATTACTGTCAGTGTAGCCATCAATCGCGTATTTAATTTTAAGGTAAATTCATAAAAAATACAATTTGTATAAACGGGTCACATATATTTTTAAACTTAAGCTGCTCCATTTTGTTGGCCATTCAACACGTTAGACGACCTGTGATTCCAGCTCTGACCGACATGCTGATCAGAGAGAATCCCGCACACTGCGCGCATTCATTTAGGTTACTTTATTGTTGTACAGTACATGTATGTCTTGCAGAGTTGATTAGATCCCAATGGGAAGCAGTTGTCGTTTCATCATTTAAATTTTAAAAAATAACATAAATTTTTTTAAAATATATTTATATATATAAGTGTATAGTCCTTAAATTCGTGGATATTTTCTTAAATACAGGTACCGGTATAGAAGTATAGATTTAGGTATAAAAGTGCAACGACAAGCCTAAATTGCTGTTTATAGCCTGCAGTGTTTGGAAAATTCCCCCTCTCATCCCAGCATCTTCGAAGAAGATGTGCAGGATGAGAGGAATTCTTTGAATACGAGGCATAATACTCAAGGATATTTCACTCATGTAATGGTCCACTTCACCATGTTCTTTGATTTAATATGGTAGCAAGTGAGAAAATAACCGCATAAAAACCACCCCCACAATGGCTGGAATCAAATTGTTGGACTTCTGTACAGGATGGTCGGCACATGGATGGTAGATTATGCCTTTTACTTGATGTTATTTCATATATAGAACTGAAAATGAATAAGTTCGCCATCCATAATTATAATAGTTTTTTGTTTAGAGCTTTTTTAAAATAAAATACTTACTGTTCACATCTCGATGAAAATCATGGTGTTACCTGTGGAATATTGATTGATACTCATTGCTGTACTCAAGGGTATTTCACTTATATGACAGCAGGGCACGCGAGTCATTACACGAACCATAAACTACAAAATGTTTTGTTCTGTTCGCAGCTTGATGAAATCATATCGTTATTGATTGATACTAAATGCTGTACTCAATGGTTTTTCACTTATATAACAGCAGTGCACTCCAGTCATCGTTACACTTAGCGTAAACTGCCAAGTGTTTTGCCCGGTTCAGATTTTATTTTTATTTACCATGAAAAATCTCTTTCGTAGAAGTGAGTTGGCCCTGAAAAGGGCCTTTGGACTTTGGAAACTGGATCATTCTTCCAGGACACGGGAATGGTAAGCCTCAAAGCAGCAGACACAGAGGTTGACGCCACAAATACAACATCCGAACTTCGACTCTTTCCTCAATTTGGTGAACCGACACTGCACACACCACTTTGTAGTTGGCATTGCGCAAGGCCAATGGGATCTTCCTGAGGTGTCGTTGGCGGATACTTCGTATCGCGTCTTCTGTCGAAATGCTCCAATCAAATGTTTTGCCAGATTTTGCCTGAATTCAAGTTGACTTGGAACTTTCTTTTTTCCTGAGCGACTGGTAAGTTGGTGATTGGGGGACTCCTTCATCAAAACAAAAGCAGATGGCAGTGCTGGTCAAAGAGGAACCAAAAAATATATTTCCAATCCTTTTTGGAGCGTCGTGCTGTGGGATATTGCATCCTCAACTGGTCGCCATGGTCAACTCTGCTCATGTTTTCGTTGTATTTTGCAACAACCTCGGGTGCTGGAACAGGAACAGATGAACCATCTTTCTGTTTGCGTGTTATTTCAACAAAAACTGTCGGATCTACATTTGTGGACAGGAAGTTGACTTGGCGCTTATCGAACCATCCCGTGGCTACCATCAGGCCAGCGTTTCCTGTTGACACGACATGTTCCTGCTACATATATGTTTTTTTGTCAGGAGTCTATCGAATAGGTCTGGGCTTGAGAAAAAGTTATCCATGTAAACATGAAAGTTTTTTCCAGATAAAATTCTTGTCAGATCTAACACCACTCTCGCTAACAGACCTGTTTCTGAACTGCCCGCAGTTTTCCCCGTATACACTTGCATTTGGTAGACATATCCGTTCTTGGCATCGGCTAGCTCCCACACTTTGATGACAAATTTATATGGTTTGGCCGGCAAGTACTGTCTATAACTGAGACGACCACGGAATGGTATCATGGCTTCGCCTATTGAAACTGTCTTGTGTAGGTTGTAGTTAGCTACTAACTTCTCCTGAACCAAATCAAAAACAGGCCTAACGTGGTGCAGCTTGTCATATCCTTCCTCTCCTTTCCCTGGATTAGTTTTGTTATTGTTTGCATGGAAATACTGCAAAAAAATTTCGAAACGTGTTTTTGTCATGACATTGTGTTTAAAAGGTATTTGAAAGACAGCTCCAATAGTTTGTGTATGACGGCAACTGGACTACCAACATAAAAACATGAAGACCACAGGCATGAGATTTTTCCGCCCATCAGCGGATTTCCGCTTTTTTGGGAGTCCTTGGGGTCATTTTTGAGATCAGTGTAAATCCGAGGAGAAAATTTTGGGAGGGGGGGGGGGGTTAACTTGTATTTCATCCTATCCTGTCCTTTCACTTCCCAAATCACTAGTCCGCGATCTGTTGTTGTTGTAAAATAAATAAGTGCTGTTTTCCCAGAAGTGCATCACGGACACTTGAAGCAATATACCAGTCTATAGACTCGTATACTGATACTTTGTTATATGTAAAGGGCACTCGGAACAGTCCGTAGCGGTTAACAGCAAAGCCGGATATTCCCAATAAGTTGCGAGTGATGTAGAGGGCATTCTCCATGAATGGTATGTAACGATCGTTTTCATTGGTGTAGAGTACAATTTTAACCACCCATGAGAGCTGTAAGATTTTCTTTACCACATGTTTGCTGTAATCTGACTTCCTGCCGTATTAGTAAACATGGTTCGGACGTTAGATAAATGTGAATCAGCTACGGTGATTGATAAAGACGTGACGAACAAGTTCAGCTGGAGCTGGTTAGAGCACCAAGTCTCTGTTTTGATCGCTGGACGCAAGACAGTGTGTAAGCTTGGCGAGTTCGTCGGGAAGGTAGATCTCCCTGGGAAGGCTGTGTGCAAGTGGTGTGGCGACATCCTTAATTATGGGTCGCGGGGTCGAGTTATAATTTTAGTACATTGCCCAAGTATGCTTTGGTTGTTTTTTTTTAGGTAAGTATAAAAGTTGGTGAAACTTTAGCATCATGTGTGCCCGAAATAACTATATTTGGTTGCCCAAAATAGAAAAAATTCTTGACAGACCCCCACAGTAATTTTTTTATTTTATTTTTTTTCGTCCTTTTTCATTAAGCCTCTGTCTCATGCCTGAACAAGGAATACACCATCGTCAAATAAGTTAAACACCAATCTATACCATTTTATTGTTCCAGGGTTGATATGATAATTCCAGGAGTTGATACGATTGGGGGATTCTCTATGTGTTCGTCACCAAAGAGGCTTCTAGATGAAGGAATCTTAGAACTGGCTGTTAAGTTCAGTCAGCATCCTCCAGCTACCTGGGTTCATAAAAAGGTTTGCCTTTTAACATCAAGTACATATTCTTAGCTAGAGACCTGCACACCTGTCATTTTGGAAACAGGTGGATTATGAAAAGTGGTTAAAATGACAGATAGTTATTTGAATTTAAAAATGGGATAGATAGGCAAAGGGAAAATTTGGAAAGTCAAATTCCTTAATATAGAGATTTATGACTATTTAGGACAGATTTCCAATCATAGCTTAGACACTGATCAGGTATTTTCTTTATCTAATAAGTTTATCCTAGTTGTCACCAATAACTGTTATAAGGCTATTTCTCACCAATGCAATCAATTTCTGTGTTTGTTTAATTCCATAAATCATAATATATAACCATTATAAATAATCCTTCACCAAATGTCTCTATCGAAATGATATCAAAGCTTGGAGTGGTGTATAAAAAAAATATGATTTTTTTTCAGAAAGTGAATATTTACAGTATTTTCGTTATTTTGTGATGAGGCTTTCTTATTTTGAACAGATTCTAGATCAGAACATTTTGCAGAACAGAACAGTCAAGCACCAAATGCCATCACCTAGATCACTTAGTCACACTTTACTTCTGCCCTTATCCGGGGTGAACTTTTGCTATATCTTAGTTTTTCAGCAAATTGTTCACAGATTATTTTACCTGTCCACACTGCTAACAAGCTGTGAAAAATACTGGTCTGACGGACAAAGAGTAGTTATGACTGACTGGTCCATTAATCTTCTTTACTAGACTTGGAACAGTGCAAATTTAAATCCTGCTTTTGCTTTAATGTTATGGGGCAACATGAAGTGGATATTTTTACTGCTTCTTTATAAGTCTTGTGAATGTAATATATATTTGTATGTTGACACTCATGTCAAGGGTGGTTTCTTTTATCCATTCCTCTGGCCCGCCATAATAAGGGTGAAATGATCTCCAACATGACATAAAACTACAGTTAAACGAACATAATTTTAAGATATCAAGAATGTGTTCCAAGTCCACAGTTTCACTTCCACTTTTTGTCCACATTGTCTGATGTTTTGTTTTACTTCTCTGTGTTTTTCAGTGTGAGATTGGCAATGTTGTTTCTATACAAGTGGGAGGTGACTTCTATTACGAACTACAACCAAAGGATATCTCTACACCGCTTTTATTATTGGCTGGAGGAGTTGGTATCAACCCGCTGATCAGCATAGTACGACATGTAGCAGATATCACAGAGACATGGGAAGATAACAAAACACTCGTCAAACTTCTATATTCGGCTAAGTCAGAGGATAGTCTTATATTTAAGGTAGTCATTGCATTTGTTTGATAGCAGTTTTAACATTGTCCTTACATGTAAGGTTATTTCACTAATCATGGCAGTTTCTACAAAAAAAGTCCCAGGTTCCCATCCCGAATTCTTCAGACCATAATCAGGGTTCTGAATCCGCTTTTAGCTCGGCTTGATTTTAACACGAATTTATGAAAATAGTAATATATTGACATTAATATGGGCTTAAAAAAGTTTTGTCGCCCATACATTTTCTGTAACGGTAATGGCTCTGGATACTGCCCTGGTGATATGATGGCATGCAAGTCTCATGGGTGAAGGAAACCACCAACTAAGGAAATACAGCACAATTAGAAGACAATGAAATGACAACACAAATAGATCAGTGTCTTGTTGTCCCTTACATTGCTGGAGTAACAAGAAGCCAATCTGTTTTGTGATGTCTGTATTGTCCTGTCTTGTCTTCGTTTGTTTCTAGTGGCATCTAAGGTGGTTTGCTTTACCCATTAGGCTGGTATGCAGTTACTGGAGTGAAATAACTCGAGTAACATTAAAACCCAATCAACCAAACCAAACCACCATCTCCAGAGAGCTTTTATGTGGCGATTTGGTCAGCTTTTAAACAATCCAGTGACTTGGTCTTCCTGACTAGCCATTTCCTTTGAAGGTTGATATGTTAATTTCCTGATATGATGAGTGGTGGGTTGTTCCCTTTGAGCTAAAGGGGAACAGGAAGCTGATCTGTTTGTGGTGTCCAGTTATTGTCCTGTCTTTGTTTGTTGCCAGTGGTGTTGAGGATAGCTTCCTTCAGCCATTGGGCTGGCACATCGTCATATAAGTGAGATACCTTAAAGTACGATGTTAAACCCCAACCAAACAAACAAACCTGATATATGGATGAAAAAGGTATCAGAAAATGGTGTGTGAGTAACAAATTTATCTCTTAACTTAGCCACTGGCCAACCCCAGGAGCCAAGACAGTTCTAGAATGTTTTACTACCTGATGATACACATTTAACTTATCCTACTCTCAGAGCGTTGAAACTTCGTGATTAATTGGAAATGTTATGTACATAAAAAAATCTAATTCTGAAGAGCAGACTCCTTTTGATCTAAATATTTCAGCACATGATTAAATTGGAAATAGGAATCTCTGCTCATCATATTGCTTTATCTAGTCCCTCCTACTCAGGTAAAAATTGTAGTCTCTTTGTAACTGACAGATATAAATTTCTGGGCATGTTTTGTTCAAATTTCAGGAAGAATTAAAATCTCTGCTGACAAGTCACAGGAACATAGAGTGTGAATTTTTCATAACAAAAGAGCAGTTAAATAACCCAAAAAGTAACAGTAGGTATCCTTTCACGTAGAATGTCTATATATTGAGCCTGTAACCCAAAGAAACTGGGTTCGAATCCTGATGGAGGGGAGCAAATTTTTCTCTGTTCATTTATTCAAAATACCCTAGAATGTTTGAGAGCTTTTGGGACAGTCAAGGGAAATAACCTGTAAGATCCCCTGTTGTAAAGCCTATTTCTGGAAGTTATAGGGTATGTATTTTCCAATTATTTACAATGTTACCACTTCCATAAATATAACAAGTAGTAAGAAAAACAACAATTCTTAAAAAACATCTTATAATATTGGCTTATATAAGTGAAATATAGGTACCCTTGAGTGTGAAAAACACCAATCAATTGTAAAGTCAGCTGACCTGAAGTGTTGTCACTGTGTTCAACTGATATCAAACCAACAGCAATGAATTTTGTTCTTGTGGATGTTTTCAGACAGAAGAATTGATGATGGAGATGTACGTAGTGCTGTTGTCAAGTTAGGTGTGGAGAATGTTATTACATATATTTGTGGTCCATCCCTGTTCATAGAGGACATGGAGCGTACACTTTTACAGCTAAATGTTAACAAAATCATTTATGAGAAGTGGTGGTGATTCAAACAAGTCACGAATACAACACCACCACCATAAAGCATTAGCAGGCGGTTACATTTCCAGAAATCCAATCTATCCCTAAGGTCTTTCAGAATCCATGCATTTTATGAATATTTCTGTGTACAAGGAAACTGTCACTAGTGAGTGATGTTGCTGGGCAGAACAGAAAACAAAATATTTCCAGGACAATGATTGCTAATGAAAGAATAAGGGATACGATCTCAATGCACAGAAATATCCCCATTTGGTGTACAAATTTTATATTGTTTGTTTCATTGAGGGTTATTGCCATACATAGGCAATTTCACTCACAGGACAGGGTGCCAGCCCAATGGGTGAAGGTAACCACCCTCAATGGCAACAAAACAGGACAGTCACAACCAGAAAGGATTATCCAGTATTATCAATGTTTGTTTCTTTGGTCGTCAATAGTGATTTCTTCTTATTGTGCTAATATGTTGTCATATGAGTGAAATAACCGTAAGTATGACATAAAACACTAGTCTATCCAAATCAAGTATTAAGGGTTTTGCAATTAAAATCAGCGAATCCAGGGCAAATTAATTTACTTGAATGTAATAGTTTTATATTATGAGATTCCAATATATGATTCACTAATAAGTTTCACTGTTTATGCATATCTATATTTATACATCAGAATGGAATATTTATTTATATATAATGTAAAGAAAGGAAAATAAAACCCCTTATTTTAAACAGATGTGTTGTTGTTTGAAAGTGATTGAAAGTCTATTTCTTGTTAAAGTAAAACTACAGACCTTTTAAAATAAAATTCTCTGCCTGAAGACAATTTAGAAATCTCTCTCAAAACTTCATGCAGTGTGGTAAATACATTAGCAGTTAATGCCCTCAATGTGTAAGACGAAAAAAACTTCATTATCCTCTTTGCACATTTTTGAGCAAGGACGCAATGATCTCCAATAAACTTTTTTTTTCTTTTTCTTCAAATAAGTCTGCCAGGGAAAAAAATAATAAGAAATATTTTTCTTGTCAGATTTCTGTTTTTGAGCTTGACATTTATTGTGTTAACCCAGGGCCACTTTTACAAAATGTAATACAACAATAAATTTTTTTCTCCATATTTTTATGCCGATAGTTTAACATAATTGAAATGGTAGTCTGTCCTGAGATAACTTAGGGTATAACGATGACACTGACTGGTATGTCAAGTCTTTTTCGATGATACAATATTATTAAGCCAAGTATCTCGCTACCACCTTTGTTTGATTGGGGTTTAACGTTGTACTCGAGGGTTTTTCACATATATGATGACAGATTGTCAACTTTACACTGCACCTAGAATTATTATGGTGGAAAACCAAGAAGAAAGCATCCCCGGGATTGCCAGAGAACATGTGACTCCTCAAATACCTGATGGTCAACAGGCAGACTCCCTATGGTGAATGTTACATCGTTTAGTAAGCACACAGGACTTGCTACCACCTTATTTTGTAATTATATATATTTATTTAAAACTTTCAATAACTATTTCACAATGCTAAAGTTACATTAAACCTTAAGAGTGCTGCAGTGAAGTGCAATTAGCAAGTGTTTAATGTATCAATTTTAAGAATAAGCTTTCCTGACATAAAGACTGAAAAAGTAAAACCTATATGCCCCCTCTTACTACAGGGGAGGGGGGGATAATAGGAAGGATATTTAATGTAAAGTTTCTTTATTGTATATTGATTGTCTGAAACAGTCTGTGAGTTCAACATCGTGGCAATTGGAATCTGTTTCATAAGAATTTGGTCCATGTGGTTTGTTTGATTGGTGTTTAACGTCGTACTCAAGGGTATTTCACTTATATGATGATGGATTGTCCACTTCACACTGCCTTAGTACGGTGGAAAACCAGGAGGAAACCTTGTAAAAACCACCCCCGTGATTGCCGGAGCCAGAACATGTGACTCGCTCATATATCCCTGATAGTCGAAAGGCGGACTCGAACCTGTGAACGGTAAATCAAAGCATGTTTGGTTCAGGAAGCGCACTCGCTACCACTGAGCCACGGCCCGGGCTGGTCTGTGTGGAAACACTTGTTCAATGATATTAGTGGGATTTGAATTACATTTAAATGTTTTCTGATCGGATATGGTAACAGGAGCATTGAAACATCTTTGTTTGATTGGTGTTTAACGTCGTACTCAAGGGTATTTCACTTATATGACGACGGACACAAATACTATACATCACAAACAAATCTGCTTCCCATTACCCTTTAGCTCTGCGAACACCAGGGCAACAGAAAGCGATCTCTTTTCTCGCCTCTTACGATCGACCGAGGATTGTTTGTTTGTTTGATTGGGGTTTAACGTCGTACTCAAGGGTATTTCACTTATATGACGACGGACACAAATACAGA
>JAVFBW010196150.1:0-10107 GCA_034783835.1 Mopalia ciliata
GTGGGGATGTGGTTATGAAGGCAGTGCTGTGTTTATGACTCTATCCTGTCGACATGATTGGGTCATGAAGGTGTAGTTTGGTTGCCTGGCGACATTAACGCGACTGTAATATTGTACATTGTTCGTTGTTGTAATAATTATTACAGTTATGAAGGCGGTGATGTGGTTATGAAGGTGGTGATGTGGTTATGAAGGTAGTATGTTGTAAGGAAGGTGGTTATGTTGTTATGTAGGTGTTAATGTGGTTTATGTGGCATAAATGTGGTTATGAAGGTTGTGATGTGTTTATGAAGGTAGTGATGTGGTTATTAACGTAGTGATGTGGTTATGAAGGCATTAATGTGGTTATGAAGGTAGTGATGTGGTTATTAAGGTAGTGATGTGGTTATGAAGGCATTAATGTGGTTATGAAGGTAGCGATGTGGTTATGAAGGTAGTGATTTCGGTATGAAGGTAGCGATTTCGTTTTGAAGGTAGTGATTTCGTTATGAGGGCAGTGCTGTGGTTTTTAAAGTGGGGATGTGGTTATGAAAGTAGTGCTGTATTTATGACTCTATCCTGTCGACATGATTGGGTCATGAAGGTGTAGTTTGGTTGCCTGTCGACATTAACGCGACTGTAATATTTTACATTGTTCGTTGTTGTAATAATTATTACAGTTATGAAGTGATGTGGTTATGAAGGCAGTGATGTGGTTATGAAGGTGGTGATGTGGTAATGAAGGCAGTGATGTGGTTATGAAGGTGGTGATGTGGTTATGAAGGTGGTGATGTGGTTGTGAAGGTGATGATGTTGTTATGAAGCTAGTATGTTGTTATGAAGGTGGTGATGCCGTTATGTAGTGGTAATGTGGTTATGAAGGTAGTGATGTGGTTATGAAAGTGGTGATGTGTTTATGAAAGCATTAATGTGGTTATGAAGGTAGTGATATGGTTATTACGGTAGTGATGTGGTTATAATGATAGCGATGTGGTTATGAAGGTAAGGATGTGGTTATGAAGGCATTGGTGTGGTTATGAAGGCATTAATTTGGTTATGAAGGTAATGATGTGGTTATGAAGGTAGTGATTTCGTTATG
This sequence comes from Mopalia ciliata, assembly GCA_034783835.1. Taxonomy (NCBI): domain Eukaryota; kingdom Metazoa; phylum Mollusca; class Polyplacophora; order Chitonida; family Mopaliidae; genus Mopalia; species Mopalia ciliata. The sequence goes on from JAVFBW010196150.1 coordinate 1,079, forward strand.
AAGGTAGCGATTTCGTTATGAAAGCAGTGCTGTGTTTATGACTCTATCCTGTGGACATGATTGGGTCATGAAGATGTAGTTTGGTTACCTGTCACCATTAACGCGACTGTAATATTGTACATTGTTCGTTGTTGTAATAATTATTACAGTTATGAAGTGATGTGGTTATGAAGAAGGTGATGTGATTATGAAGGTGGTAATGTGGTAATGAAGGCAGTCATGTGATTATGAAGGTGGTGATTTCGTTATGAAGGTAGTGATTTCGTAATGAAGGCAGTGCTGTGGTTTTCAAAGTGGGGATGTGGTAATGAAAGCAGTGCTGCGTTTATGACTCTATCCTGTCGACATGATTGGGTCATGAAGGTGTAGTTTGGTTGCCTGGCGACGTTAACGCGACTGTAATATTGTACATTGTTCGTTGTTGTAATAATTATTACAGTTATGAAGTGATGTGGTTATGAAGGCAGTGATGTGGTTATGAAGATGGTGATGTGGTAATGAAGGCAGTGATGTGGTTATGAAGGTGGTGATTTCGTTATGAAGGTGGTGATGTGGTTATGACTCTATCCTGTCGACATGATTGGGTCATAAAGGATTAGTTTGGTTGCCTGTCGACATGGTTGGGTCATGAAGGTGTAGTTTGGTTGCATGTCGACATGGTTGGGTCATTAAGGTGTAGTTGGGTTGACTGTCGACATGATGAGGTCATGAATGTTAAGTTGGGTTGACTGTAGACAAGGTTGGGTCATGTAGGTGTAGTTTGGTTGCCTGTCGACACGATTGTGTCATATAATGGTGTAGTTTGATTGCCCGTCGACATGGTTCGGTCATGAAGGTGTAGATGGGTTGACCTTTGGCATGACGGGGTCCCGATGGTGTAGTTGGGTTGACTGTAGACAAAGTTGGGTCATGTAGGTGTAGTTTGGTTGCCTCTCGACACGATTGTGTTATGATGGTGTAGTTTGGTTACTTGTCGGCATGGTTTGGCCATGAAAGTGTAGTTGGGTTGACTGTCGACACGATTGGGTCATGAATGTGTAGTTTGGTTGCCTGTCGACATGATGGGATCAGAAATGTGTAGTTTGGTTGCCTGTCGACACAATTGTGCCATCAAGGTGTAGTTGGGTTGACTGTCGACATGATGGGGTCGTGATGGTTTTGGTTGCGCTGTGAAGTGCTATCAGATCGTGATTGAGAGAGTAGTTAGTGGATGAATTAAGTTGTGACACTGGTGGAATATGGCGACATACCCTTTATCGAGAATCTCAAACATGGCAGATTTGATTACAACTCGACATTTAGGTTAATACTTTATCAGGTGTAAGCGAACAACAGCAGATTTAGGGAATTGATAAAAAGGTATGGGTTATCAAAAATGTAAATATAAAGGCCTTCATTTATAAAAGATATATCATATATTTTTGTTTTTGACAAAAGTGCTAATTTCCCCAAAATATTGTTGATGTATCCAACAATTCATACACCTGAAGCTATACGTGTGTATTATTGCTTAGTTATTAATTAACCTACATATTCAAGTGAATAAGCAGATACCTTTGTTATTTAAATATTGTTTCCTAATTAGAGTTCTTCAGGTAATTAAGTTAACATGTACTGGGTTGCTTTCTGTTTCGAAGGCGGCGGTGAATTTTTTTTAGAAAAATCACCGACAATCATCAATGTTCTCGCCTACCTAACGGCGGGTTTAAAAATTCACCCCTTGTAAGCATCAGGCTCGAAATTGTGGTAAAATCATTTTAATAAAAAAAATAAATTGTGAAATGGTACGAAAAATGTAAAATTATACTTTACTGATATGTCTTAATTATTAAAACACCAGGTGGGATGAATTAGTAGTCAGTTATACAGGTGGTTATAGCAGTTTAAATATACCGGCTCATTGAACAAATTTTACGACTATCAATAATTAAGCTTCGGGATTATATGGTCAACTAAAACCTTAACTAGCATATTTACCTGACTAAGCGATTAATTGCACTCTGATGACATATGTAATTTGGATAATGTAAACTATATCGATCGAATAAAATTGACTGGATTAAAAAAAAACAATTGAAATAAGATTAAAAAAAGATAAAAATTCGCACTTTTTATTGGCTAACGTTACACAATAGCCATGACAGAGAGTGCACTTCTAGAAGTAAATGTATCCCTCCCATAGGACTGAGTTACTCGGCAATTGAGTGAATTTGGTGTGCACACACCTGTTGATAATAAAATATTGTAGAAAAATACTTGAAACTTGGATTTGACACAGATTAAAAATATGTGGCAGAGATTCGAAAAAACTGTGTCCGCAGTAGAAATAACAGTGCATTTTGTTTCCCATAATGCAATTACTATAACACCAAATAAACTTGTTTATTTAGCACATATTCTAAAAAAAAAGAAAGGTGCCTCACTTTTTTTTTCGAAATTTAGCATTGGACTGTTTTTTCTTTCCATTGTCTTTCCATTTCCATTACATTATCCTTTTTAACAATTAAGCGCCCAATTAAAATTTTCTTCCATGAACCATTTTAGAAAAATATGCATGTTCTATGCATAATCTTCCAAACTCTAAGGTGTCTCAAATAGGCTCAAATTTAAAATCGTCCATTATTCAGTAAATGTTTCATCTAACACTCGGGCGACTAATCTAAACCAAGTATTATTGCGATATTTCTGTGTGATACACATGTCACCCCATTGACTACCGGGGCTATAGTTCAACATAGGACAAAAAAGTCCACACTGCTGAAGCGGGTTTGCGGTGATAAGCCCATTTCATAACCAACACCTTTAATTTGAATTTCGAGCGCATTTTCACTATCATAAACTTTAAGTGTTAAACTTTAATTTAAAACAAATTGTAATTTTAGCCCATGCAGAGGTCCATTAAGGCTTGACATAATTGTTTTCTACGGATAATTACTTTTTGTTAAATAAAAAAAATAAAATACGTTGAACTGAGGTGCATATGACATTACAACCAGACACAAATTATGTAAGACGGTTTAATTGTTTAAAGGTCTATCAATTTTGTAACAGTCTGTTAAGGATATCAACAACTTTAAGGAATTGTGTTTACGTTATACAATTTTACTTCCAAACAATAAGGCATTTTGTAACAAGTGTAAAGATATTCTGAAACTTCTTTTCTTGTAAAACAATAATATTTAAATTAAGTTATTCGTTTCTGAAACATCAACAAAAAAGCATATTGAAACAACACACACGTTTTGTATGTACCCTTTTTCAAATTGCTACATCTTTATGTCACTGATGTTGACCGAACTATTTTAAAATACATTATTTCAACAATACAAAGGTCAGCCACTCTTTCTTATCTCTTGGTATTTCTTGCAATATTGTGTTAAAAAACATTAACACTGCGGTAAAAACGTTACTTTCAACTTCTATTATTTCTAAAAATTATAACTTCTCATAAATATATTTCTAAGACAAAAAAAAAAAAAAAAGGGCAAAAGACGTTTTTTTTTAAGTTCTTTGTCTTGAGATAAACTGTCTAAAAGAGTAATCGTTGTATTACCAGCAATGATGGCCAACGAGTAGTCTTTCCTCCCAAGTAACGACACAGAAAAACGATATCAGGGAAAATAATAATTTTTTTCAAATTTTGAGCTGCCAGAGTATCCAGAGCATAGAATAAACAAGTCACACACCCGTCTCCATGAATTCTTTTCTAATAAATATTTTTCACTCGATGCAGACAGGTTGATATATCAAATAATGAGTATAATCATCAGGGAAATATACCAACTATTGTACTGCTTCATGTATTTTTAATTAAAAGAAAAAAAAAAAGACTTATTCCCACAAGAGGCGTTGAATCATATGAATGGACGTGGAATTTAAAACCAAATTCTGTGATTTGTCATCTGGAAGCATTTACATAATAAATATATAGATCCTTGCTAGTTAGATTATAATTAATATTAGATATGACCAAAACAACGAACTATAGTAAACATTTGTTTAGTTTCACAGGGATATAGCAAAATAATAACTTAAAGAACCAATCGAAACAAAGCGTTGGAGTTAATAAATTCCTGTCAATCCATGCCTCAGCATATGACCAATGAGCTGACGGGTATTACGAGTTACAGAGTTATGAACTATACACTCCATCAAATAAATCTCTTATTCCGTTATTTTGCGTTCTTTCCCTTTATACACTGTGAAAAAAAATCATTAACAAAGTCATGGAAACAATTCCATAACGCCTTTAATATGAAATTTTCCTTATTCTTTTTTTTGAATTGTTCAGAACATGTTAAAGATAATCCATACATATGTTAGGAATTATCCTTGCGCCCGAGACAAATTCCATGTCCAATTCCTGGGAATTTATGGAATATGCCGCTCGTGCTTTGTTCTGGGAATATTTGTTAACTGTTTCCTTAAGATGTTAGGGAATATTTTTTTCAGCGTACCCTTTCACAGATGGAATCAAGCATTAACAAACCTGCTTGGGAAAATGTAGGAAGCGTTTTATTTGTATGGAAGATATATCTTGCTACCACGTCCGTCTAAAGACAAAAAATATAATTGTTTACAGACACAATGAACCACAAATGCACTCTGTGTCTTTGTTAAACTCCAATATGACTTGTTACGAACCAGAAGTTTTCCGAGTATATATAGTATGCAAATTATTTAGGTACTTGATCAATGGCAATTTAATTTAACCCCAACTTATTGGAGATAGCTACTGCCTCATACGTGGACTTTCTCTTGAAATCTGATAAGCCATGTGTCAAAATCTACACATACTATTGAAGACGTAAAACCCTCGAATTTACTAAGGTTAGGCAATCTAAGATGTTTGCGATAAGCCACAGGGTATATTGGTCAGTTTCTCGGTCTTCAAATGTAAATGTTCAGATCGAAATCATGTAATTACCAGTACGATGTGTTTTGAAGAACTGTAGAGTGTGTTTTGACAATACAATAATATCACAAAACAGTACCTTTTCAACACCTGGGAATCAATGCAGCGAGACTATTACTGTGATTTACCTGACAAGCTAATTACAGGTGAGATAAGCAGGATGCGACTGGGATTCTACATTCTATTCTTGCAGTATTGTCTACATAGCCGCTTATCCTGCAGGTAAATCTGATGATGGCAGTCCGCTAAGCGTGAGACTAGGAACTCCATAAGATCTTCATAGATAAGCGCTTTCAATTGAGTGTCAATAATGGAGTACAACAATGGCAGAGAGTAACACTTTCCAATGTTTACAAAGACCGAGCATCACATAATGAGCTTTACCTTCCCAACTACGTAGATAAAAAACGAACCATAAGAAAAGAAGTTCCAATGGTTTCGCGGAAAGCCACTAAAGGATTCTACTGGTGTCCATTTCTTTAGTATCCAGTGTGCTTTCATCATTATATGTATAAACAAAACACATTCAGTTCCAAAATCTTGTTTTCTTTTTAAATCGAGATTTGAGTTCTCCTATATAATTTGATAATTTCAGGGCATATATGGACTCAATAGGCAGTTCAATTTTACGCTCTCGTCAGCAGTAACGTTCGCGGAGATAAAGGGCAGCAGCCGATCTATATTTGTGATGTCGTTTTATTACGTCCTGTCTTTTCTTTGTTTATATTAAGCGTGGTTAAGGGTGGGTTTTTATTTGGATGGCCCTCGTCAGGTGAGCGGAATTACATTATGCACCTGGTTAAATCCCAAACAAACAAACCTATCAATGACGTTTAATTTAAAAATATTTACAGACGTCTTCTTACTTGATCAATAAAGAAAAAATCAAATTGTGCGTATGTTTGTCGTTTTATTTAAGTTTTTAGATAGAATAAAACACTTGACTTGACAGCGTGTGGAGCAATTTATGCGGTCAACGGCACAGCGACATATAACTGTCAGGTCCACGCGAAATCCTAGTTAGTGTTTTTAATGATCGCGCTTTAGAGCAGTTCTGCCGGGGGGAGACATGATCCAGAACACGGTGTCATCCGCTCAGGAATTCTCCTCAGGGAACCGGGTGGGGTCGGCCGCAGGGAAAGGAGGGCTGGATTTTAAAGAATGTGCCAAATGTTTTGATCTGCAATATTTTATCATTAAAATCAACACATAAAATTTACAACATATATTCGGTGCTGTTTCAGTGTATACAGTGTATGCATATGTAACTACTAATATTCGTATGATCTGTTTAATGTTGTGAGGTGTTACTGACGACCCATCGTTTCTTTGAAAGGCACTGTTTGTTGAAGGCAACGCAAGTAGTGCAACTCTGAAGACTGAGACTCATTTTGACCGAATATTTTGGTTTTATTTTGTCATCGTGAGCAGTTGCCAAAATATTCAGTCTAAATGAGTCTTTTACTCTTCGGAGTTGCACTACTTGTGTACTATGTTAAAATTATCAGTGGAACGAATGGATACTTTTTTTAGAATACATAAAATGTGGGGTTGCGAGCATAGGTTCAACAGAATTACACAACTATTACATATACGATAATAAAGTCCTTCTACAAAATGTCAGATGCTGTAATCTTCCATCGTAAAGCAACGCTAATTGAGTTACATAATGCTTTAAACTTGAAAAAGAAAACATTATGTACCACTGTCTTATGTTACTGCCAATAAGTTGAACAACGGTTACCTATAAAGAATAGTTAAGTTTGACAATTGGAGAAAAAACTTAATTAAACAATGTACCTTTTTCGAGGTCATTTCTAAGAAAGATTTGATTGGTTCATTAGATCCCAATACGTAAAGACATATAATCTGTTTATGTTGATGTTTTGTAGTGGCTAATCAAGTTATCAGTTTCAAGAACTGAAACAAACGTATCCAATACAGTTTGCAGATTGTACGTGACCTTAGTGGTGTTGTCTACGTCTGTAGATAATAATTATTTCGAGTTTTCGGTGCTACTTATATTTCTTAAAACTAATCGCATTGCCATAGCACAGGTATGTCGCTCAATTAAATTGATGAATAATCTTATGTTCTAGATAAACTCCAACAGATAAGTTTTTTTAATAGACCTTAATCTCGAGTTGTTATGGGTAACATACATACACCCCGAGAGAAGCCATTGGCCATTCACATGGTATGTAAAGTATGTGCTAAATATGTAACAAACAAGGTATGCAGTATATTTAACGATTAAAACAGTCTGCGAACTCTTATTTGAAAGGAATGGAAATTAACCAATGAATATATACGCTAAAGAGAATAATATTTCCCTTTGTCTGATACAGAGAAGAGTTTCGCATTAACCAGTGGGTCCTTTTGATTTTGTTTCTCCTGTATGCTATAATATGGGTCTTTGTGAGAGAGGGGTAACGATTTTAGTTACAAGATTTTGATATTCCTGTAAGAGGAGACCAGCAAACTGTGAGCTAGGTTGGTCATATTGGAATAAAAAACTTATTATTGATTTTTTCATCGTTTACTTGGTTCCCAATTGAACCCAGTGGATATAACGTTTGAAGCTCTACTCTACTAGTTGTATTTCACATCACTCAGTTTGTAAATCAGTATTACAGAGTATATACCTTTCCCATGTTTAAAAGTTGTCTCGGTATAAAAAGTGAATGATCCTTTACTAACTATATTCAGTGTAACACAGGTCTCGACAAACCGCCTCGAAGATGATTGCCAATCGCAACAAATGAGTCCCGCTCTCTGTCTCTCTCTGATCCCAGAACCGATCTCCATTAAATTGATGGTGAACATTAATATACAATGCCTTTAAAGATGATAAACACATAACAGAAATTGTCTAATCAGAAGTGACCTAAATAAACGTGTTAAAAATATGAAAATGTGATCACGACGAAAGAAGACCCATTTCGTTTTAAAGCATTTCAATCATCATTAAGTTTTACGATATAATTCCTAACATTCGTTTGGACCGCAGTTACCGAATTTATTTATCGATGTTAAAGGTTACATTTTCCATCAAGGACAACACACGACGTCATTATCTTTTAAACAGTATATTTATTTGTTATAACATAAGACGTCGTTTGCTTATATGAGTGGCAGAGATATAGGCCTCAAGTATGCTCCTATATCATAATAATGTTCTCTTTATTGCATTAAGTGACGCCCATATATGCAAAATAATTTAATAAGAGATATGTCTTCATGTTTCGATATCAGCTATAAGTGAATTACGGAAAGACTTTTTTCACGATTCGATATCAGCTATTAGTGGAATAGGCATAGGCATGGTTCGATATAAGTTATTATAGTCTATAAGGAAAATGCCTTCTATATTGTTCGATATCAGTCATAAGTGAATTAGGGATAGGTATATTTTACATGGTTCCATATCAGCTATTATCATCAGCGCGCCTTATTACCCTTGATGAAAGTGTTTCTGGGCGTGTGTCGGAAAGTCGTGTTTCCTCCTTGTATCGGTTAAGCGGTCCTATCATTCATACTCAGCTATATCACATGACAAAGCGGCTCGAAATTACATATCATGACGTCATATAGATATCGACATGGATAAAGACTGAATGCACGCGCTGCATTGACGTCTGCTTGCCAACTTTGCGTGTTCAATCACTTAGAGATGAGGTGAAGTTCAAATGCCAAAGATGCAGCGATATGCTCACATTCTTGTAGGCCTACATCTTTTGCAGTAACAAAATATATCAGTGGTTTGATGTTTTGTTTCAATTTTAGAATTTCCAAACCCTCCAAACAGCCTTGGGATCATATCACATATAAATACATCGATGTTGTTTTCTGGTGACTATTTTTATACTAGCAGTTCTTTTACGAATCCACTGGATAAGGCAGAGTAACCTGGTAATATTGATATCAGTCAAGATATTTCAGCCCTCGATCTGGAACAAGAAGCCATAATCAGGGAGAATCGTGGAATCTGTTACATCTGTAAGAAATAACATAAACTAATCCTATTAAAGGTGTGTTTTTTGTCTTTCTTTTTAAAAATAAAAGTTATTAATAAATAAATAGAAGTTAGTTGTAAATCAAGCAATGGGAGTTG
>JAVFBW010196161.1:0-10105 GCA_034783835.1 Mopalia ciliata
CCTCTTACGATCGACCGAGGAAGCCGAGGGAGTATTCTGCAGGGCCATGGCCCACCCGCTCCCTCACAGGGCAGTAAAATAGTAATTTTGTACAGGTTTGTGCATGGGTCTTTCTTTTTATTTAGTGGCAGAACGTAGGCTTGTGAGTTGCAATAAATGATAGCTAAATTTTGTTGCTATTTGATGCTTGATGCTATTTGGGATCCCTTTTGCACCTCTAGTAAAACATTATTTCTAGTCTATCCTGTATAATGTCAAGAATTGTAAGACATATTAAATTATGTGTCTGTTATAATTTCCAGCCTCCGACAAAGCGAGAAGCTGTTCTATTTCCGAATGATATAAAGACACTTTACATTCTAGAAAAGTGTACCAGACAAGATTTTACCAATGTAGAAAATATCCATCTTTCCATGTATTAAAGGACTGACAATTTTTTTTTAACAATCTCAACAAAGAAAAAAAAAATTGTACATATTAAGCCTCATTTTCAGGCTTTTGAAGGAAACACAAATTCACATCTATAATCATTCATGGTTTTAATTTTTTAATAAAAGTCTGTAATATAAATTTGAAAACTGAAACTGAATCTCCAGGAGTTTTCAAGGAACAAAAATGGTTTTCCATGAATTTATAGGAGTTTCAAGGATTGTACGAAATGCTGATATGTATTTCCAACAACAACTTGCACTAGCACGACGATAAAATGTGATGTGTTTTGATAATGTGCTAAACTGATGATAGCCCGAAGGCAAAACTAGATTGTGAATTTGTTGTAAGAAAGCTGTGAGGTTGATTTGCTGATTGTTCTCCAGAAAAAGTCGAAAGACGTCAGTGGTAAACATATCGTGACACACTCATCCCCTTCTGAAGGTACAGTCGCTAATTCACCTTTATGTAGCAAATGGGAATGCCAGACATGTCCAAATTCATTTCCCAAGTCTGGAATCGTGTACATACAGATAAAAACTCAATAAAATTGAGCGTTCAGAATTTATACATTTTTGGTTTCATTCTTAGATTATTTCAGAGATTATTTTGTCATCTTCACAAATGCCAATTACAGGTGAAGTTCGGAAAGATGAGCCAGAAGACCAGTATCTGAATCAACCTATATCAGTTTATATTCACCATCGTACAACCAGTGAGAAATATCCATACAAAGGTATGTACATTTATAAGCTAATGATGGAGAGAGGAGATGGATTATTTTGAAACAGACTGGGGTTTTAGGGTGATCACACCTGTGCTTTTGGGGAGAACACACCCAATGGGGTCTTCCCATGATTATGCAAACTTATTTGAGCAGGACCAATTGAAAGATTTTGCAAATTGTTTGCAGTGTTAGTCTTAATGTGAATTTCGATTCTGATTTTGACAAATTGGGTATATCTGACCTTCAGTGAAGATCGTACATGTATTGTAAAGCAATTTTGTTTTATTGTTTTCATAAATGCACATTTATTTATCTAAAAAATCAGCAAAGCAGTCACAAATGCAAATGTTAGGTTATTTCACAACATTTTTAAGGGCAGATTTTAAGATTGTTTAAAGATCACAGCACTGGGTGTAACACTAAGACAACCATTTTATTGTAATCTTTACAAAGTTCATTGATAGCTGAAGATACTACAGTATGACTATGATATGTTCCTTAGGCAGAAAACTTCAAAAGAGGGAATTGCAAACCCTTTTTGTTTGTTTAAGATTGGTTTTGATTGGTGAAAAACCATAAAGGAAACCTTGTAACCAGGAAGATTAACTTGAAGTAGGATCCTTAGGCGCACATGATAACCACTTAGCCAGGGGCCCATTGGTTTAATGAAAATATTCTCTGTGAACTCTATATACATCTCCAACATAACTTATGGCATTTCAATTGTACTTTTCCTTCCTCCTTCAAGTCAACATATGTCAACCCAATGGTGTGAAAGTTGCCTTAAGGCACAAAGGAAATTGCACCAATAATGTAATGATTTACAGGACTGTTTGCTAGGTTTATCTTCAAAGCCATGCTATTTTTTATGGCTGTTTTCAGATCTCCTGGACCTCGTTTCAGGTTACACACCATCCTATGATTGTCCTGTATCATTGAGCTAGGAATATATTCAGAAGGCCCAGAGGAAGTGGGCTATTTAGAGGATCTAGTGTGTTACATGATTTGAGTACAGACATGAAATGGGAAGGAAGAATTGACATGTCTACAAATCCAGACTGAGTCCCAGGTGTGAGTACTTAACGGATCTGTCAATGGAGATGAGGGTAAATCGGAAGAGTGGTCAGGCTGGACATGAGTTCGCTAATCAGGCTAGAGATATTAAGTACACCAACAATATAGGATTAATAGTTTTTCTTTAGTCCTTGTGTTGCATGGTGGAAGGAATCTACTTACTTGAAGGGATGTAATTGATGAATTTAATACATTAGACATTAAAACCTTCCCTTCCCCTTTTAATAAATTATCACTGACATAACATATCACAGAATATGCCAAATATTACAAACCGTTAAGCTTAGGGCAACAAATCAGTTAATTTACCCGCACTGCTAAAATGGTTTCAAAATTGTCTCCCAATAAAAATAAAAAGCATTCAAAGTGAAATTATTTACAAGCTTTCCAGAAAATGGCAAGATAAAAAAAAATGATTTTGGGTACACATTACAATTAACTCCCCAAAAACATTGATAACCATTTGCCTGACATGTTTGTTCAATACAGTCTCAGTATTGGAATGAAAAAAACAAGAGGTTTTAGTTCTGGGTAATTGTTAATACTAAACCGTAGATCTTACACTTGGCCAGACACTAGAGTTTTAAATCAACATCATAACCCTGCAACTGAAAATTCAATGTAACATAAACAAAGGTCTTCCTATGCTTAATAAACACAGATCACTCATCTCAAAACAGAAGGCCTGTAAAATATTATACATAACTTGCAAATTAGTTTTTTGACAGATCTGTTTACATTATAGGTAAAAATTCCCTGGAAGTCATAAATATTTCAGGCAAATGCAATCACTTCCATATTAACTTCATGTATTTTTGTATTATATAAAACTGTTGATACTAACAAGGCAAGAATTAAATCTACAAAGAAAATATTGGTAAAATTCTTGACAACAAAAGCTGCCAAATCAAATCAAACTTCTACATTTCTCAGTATGCATGGGACAGAAAACAGATTACAGGAAAGTACCAGCACTAAAACAGTTGATGTTCCTTTGATGAGATTAACGCTTCAAGCTCTATGAGTTAATGCCTCGGTGTAATTTCCTAAGTAATCCATGAGGACTAGAAAAACTCTTCCATGGTGTATTGAGTACCTGTGTTGTATTAACAATTCAGACAATACACTTTATTATAGATCTAAACTTTAAATTGATGTACGATATAATGTTTTAACAATCACTGTATAGCTGTAGGATTCTCAATTCCAAAAGTTTGTACTGGTGAGGCATTATCAACTGAATATTTTCTAAATTTGTTTTAGTGGAATCAGGACAAAACTGTAAGTTTACAATATAACACATGTATTCTCTCTTTGTTTTTGGTCATTTTCCATAGATACAGCCGTCTGAGCGTGTCCACTCGGTGCTTCATCCCAGAGTCGACTTACTCACACACATCATTTAAAATATATAATCCCTCAAATTAATAAATGGTTTGTTTTATTAAGCTTTAATGCCAGAGGATAAAAAAAAAAAAAATCCTATTCGGGACAAAAATGGAAAGAACACATCGTAATATTATTTATATCTAACTTGTAATAGTTTCAATGCATCAAGATGGCATTAAACTTATATAATGGCATACCTTCCTAAGTGATCTGCATAGAAACAAGTGCCCAGATTTCAGGTCTATTAATGTTTCAAGTAACCAGCCATCTAAAAAGCGGTCAACAATATTCATGTTGAAATTAATATGAAGTGGAAGTTCATCATGTTAAACACACTTAACATGATCCTATCGTTTCTGACCATTTTAATAAAAATGTTTTCCCCACACACCAAAAACAAAATGACTGTATTAAATTTAATGTAAGGTTTCAAAAGAATATTAAAAAGAATATTGTCATTTTAAGTATTGGTCTTTAACACCATTTGATATTCTAGAGTAACAGTGGTAATGTCAACCCCTGGATGTGTGCATACAGTGTAATGTCAACAGTTATGGTTAAAATAAAAGGTTGTAGATTCCATCAACAATGGGGGATAAAAACAAATTGACAGACTGTTGAACTGCCAGATTGTAAAGATTAAACTATTTACAGAAAGATAAATCAACACAGAGTAGATAAGATAAATCAACAGAACAAAATGGGAATAAATTTGAGAAAAACTGGGATATAAAAGATAAATTTATGAATAGCGTGTATTTGTTTGTAGAGCCTAAAATGAGCCTCTTTAGATTCTGAAGGGTGGAAGAGTGATCTATCAAAGACAAATCAAAATGATCTAAATACAAACCTAACTTTCCAAAAACTATTCTCCTTTTTACAGAGATAAATCACGTGAAAATAGATATCAGGCTGAATAATCGACCACAAGCAATTCCATGCACCTACAACACTATTTCCCACATACAAAATCCTGTTTTAAACTTGATAACAGAGAACTAAAATGGTAAAAATGGTTCTATGCTTAGATAAAGTTAAACTATTTTTTAATACATGTATAAACACAAATAATTGGTTCACCTACTTTAAGAGAGATGTATGGATGGATTTTCTGTTTTTGTAACGCCTGGCCCATAATATAGGAGAAGGTAACATCTGAATGTCCAGAGTAGGCAAACTGCTGGCAACATTACCATAGTTTGGTGAAGTTTGAGATAAGCACCGAGGCCATAGCAGTACATTCCTTCATCAAAATTCCATCAGATATTAACTGGTGTTTCCCTGATATGAATCCTTCCAAGGTTCACGGCTCATTTTGGGTCCACATTCCAATAAACAATCTTATGAACTGGGGAGTCTTGGTCGCGTGAGTGTTGATGACAGCAAGAATTTTCAAAGCTCGTCAAGAAAATTCAAAGAGCAGTATTCCTGTCCTTCTCTTGTCAATAGAGGACTTATAGGATTTGGAATGCTTCTAAACATGAATGCATTTGATACAGGCAAAGAAATAGAGATAAATTTGTCAGCATTTACATGTGTCAATGAGCTGGGCAAATCACGATATGACCCAATTTGTGAAGTTAATGAGCCACAGCCGTGAATAAGCTTTAAACGAGAAAGGACAAGTGGATTAGCTTCACTCGCATCTGAGATAATTTCTACTGGCACATGGACACGATTCCTTCATGGTTTGCCAATTCAATCAAAATCACATGCCACAATTTCATTTTATAGTTATTCACAGCGTCTACTTGACCTCTACTAAATATCTCCCATTGACCTACAGCCATGGTCATTCAAACACGAGATTTCTTTACAATTAAATACTAAACAGGCAACCCTACAATAGTGCTCTAACATGTATCATATAATTAAATTGTGAGAATAATAATAATAATATCTGAATGAATCTGAGGTCACTGGTACAATTCTTAATAGCTAACCCCTTCTCCTATGAGCACAAATTAAGTTACACAAAAACCTGTCACCTTGGGTCATGTAATTGAACATTTTATCATTCACCTATTTGACTACATCTAACCAATTGAACAATTGTCAGCATGTGTATTGAATTTCTATACACTGGTAATAATTGAGGAAATAATTAATTCTTTAACCCAACATTTTAAGTGGTTGAAAACAAAACCTATATGTTTTAAAAGATCAATAATCATAATTCAACAAGAAAACTGAACAAATAACATTTTTGTTGTCAAAAATATGTGAGCGGATAAAACAAATTTGAAAACACAAGGCGGCAGCAGTGTGTGAAATATTCAAGAGAGACATTGAGCAAATCACAGTACCTGCAAAAACAATTCACAATGAAAAAAAGGAAAACATTACTGAGAACCAATTAGAATCGGAAAAAGTTTATAAATTAGATTGACGTGATCACGGAATGTAATTTGTTCTCGGCAACCAACACAAGAATCGCAGGAAACGTCAGGAGTGCAAATGTTTCCAGTTTCACAAACAAAATTACTGTATTTTCAGATAATACAATTGTTTCCAAAAACAACATGACATTTGTTGCACTGGAAAAAAAATAGTTAACCTCAAATAAATCACATTGCTTGTTTGGCTGTCAAAAAATTATTGCTTTTTCTTGGACTTATTTTCTAGATTGCTCTAATGGATAGGCTCATGCAATTTGCAGGAATTATTGTTATTCCAATCACAGAGGATAGTAGACATGGCAAACATTTAACACACTAAAGATATAGTTTATTCAGAGCTCAAGTTATCCAGTAATGGAATCATATTTAATGCAGCAATATTGGTCGTTATTATTTAAGGACTCTATTCGGGGCTTAAATTTTGACCTTTTTTTTTTTTTTTCCTCTCTGAAATCTTCTTTTCATAATCTTAATAATACAAAAAGTTTTACCAAAAAATCAAGTATTTTAGAATGGGTTTTTAAGATTTAAATTGTAAAATGTGTGCTTTAACAGTTATGTATATCGAAGGGCAGAAGGGATTAACAAAGATTAACTTCAACTGACTACCTGCTGACTATTGCCACAAACCAATCCGTGAAAGGCCATCAGATAAATTGTATGACCATTTGGGATGTGTATTTAGTAGACATGGAGAACAAATGATTGTGGGTGGTAGAATACACATTTATACAGACTACTCATGCCCCCAGCAGGACTTCTACTTGATGGTCATTAACAAAGGTGTGAACGAAATTTGTGAAGCTGATGTCACTCAAATTTCGGAGTTAAAACTGCCATTTAAAGACATTTTAAAAAAATTAATGCAATAGATAAAACTCCATTTTGCCTTTTCATTCAATCATAAAATGTTGTTTATTAAATCTATTGGAGTAATCTTAAAACAATCCGGAGTTCAATCATTTACATACGTTTAGCCTGGTCTATCAGCTTTCAATTTTTTTTATTTTTATCTTTTAAATCGTTTATTTCTCGTAAACTATTTGCACTAAGTCTTTGAAATTTGGCACAGACAATCTAGAAGCCATTATCTAAAAAAAAAAAACAGTCATGCAGTTTTTTGATATTGATTTTAATAATCTGCAAATATTTTTTAAGGGCAGATTATTATTTTTTACATACATTTTTATCAATTGTTTAAAACTAACTTGAAATTCGAAAAACCCTATGACAGTTTTTTAGTTTAAATACTTGTCTACAAAGACATGCAAGTTTGGCAAAAACTCTCAACCCATCTGGGATTGTTTGTTTGCTTGTTTGATTGGTGTTTAACGTCGTTCTCAAGGTTATTTCACTTATATGAAGACAGACACAAATACAGAACATCATAAAGCTTCACGTTACCCTAAAGCTCTGCGAACATCAGGGCAACAGAAAGCAACCTCTTTTCTCGCCTCTTACGATCGATGGAGGAAGCCGAGGGAGTTTTCTGCCGGGCAATGGCCCACCCGCTGCCTCGAGGGGCCAACCCATCTGGGAAACAAGGGTCCATTAAACAAAATTATTTGAAGTTTTTCTTTATAAATGCCATTATAAAATAAAATAAATCATAATATGACAATATATTAAGAATCTTGAAGTCCCCCGCTTTCTAAATATATATATAATGTTAATATAATCATCCTTTGAAAATACCTGCAAAAGCCAAGAAAAGATAAGAGTCACTTTTTCGTCTCCTGACTAGTGGTAGAGTCCTTAAACTAATGGTTTATTATAATCATTTTAAAGATTTATTTTTCTGTGGTGCTCAAGGGTATTTTGCTTAAAGCGATACTCCCGACTTAAATAACCCATATATCCCTTGCAAGGTTACCTTTTAATATACGTAAATGTGGCATCAACTTATCGTTTCTTCATTTTATAAAATAACCTGGGGGTTACAGATATGTACCTTACTACGACCACTGGTAGCTGACATTTTGGGCGTGGCCAGCCCTGACTATGATGTCAAGTGACTAACACTCTTCTGTGTAACAGGTTATAACATGTGTGAACCAATGACCTGCATAGGTTAACTGTTGAAAGTTCAAACAGTCCACTCTACAGGAAATTCAGTAATATTTGTGGAGTTCTTCCGTTTAAATTAATGATAAAAGAACCTAGACATGGCCGCGTGGATACATTTGACTGTAGTGTTTGCATTACCCAATATTTAAGATGCAATTATAAAATGGGTATGGCTTGATCAGAAAATTAGAGAGCATAATTGAACACAAGAAATGATGCCCGTTTTACCGATATGCTTTTTACTGCAGCCCGGAGTTTCGCTTTAAATGATGGAGGTTTGTTCATTTCCCATTCTGAATTTCTTAATTATGATGGGGAACTAGGAAGTGGCCTAGCACATACTGAAGGGATTGCCAGAGACAATCAATCTTATACAACTACTTAAGGCTATTTCACTTATATGGCATCAGATTGTTCATATCCATAGGGGAGAAACCTTGTAATACCCAGCCTCATGATTAACAGCCACCTCAGGAAGGAAATCTTATCATAAACATTAGTCCGACACACTGACCACTCAAATACTAACATTAATTGGACCTTCCTGAACTTGTGTTATATTGGGGTCTTAAGCCCTTTTAAAGATCATTTCACTCATTTGAACCTATGTAAGTCTAGAAAATGAAGGAAACACACCTCATAGAAAATTATATTTTTGTTGAAAAAGATGTTTGTTTGTTTGAGCTTCAAGGTTGTACTCAGGGTTATTTCACTTATATGAAGCCGGATTATCTGAGCAGAGTTTCACTTGCAATGGGTGAAAAACTGAGAAAGCACCTCATTAAAACTGCACAGCGATTGGCAGAACTGCATCATGTGACTGTGAATGTGAGCGATACATTGGAGCATGTACTGTTTGATTGTTTTCTATTTAATGTTGTACACAAGGGTATTTCACTTATATGATGATGGATTGTCCACATCATACTGCTCCTTGTCTAAAAACCACCCCCATAGTTGCCAGAGGCACATTTTGTGACTCACTCATATATCTGAAGATCGACAGGTGGATTCGATCCCATGGACAGTAAATCAACGTAGGATTAGCAGACGCACATGCTACCACTAATCCACAGGCTTGTATATATATATATATAAATTCTTATCTATTTATTTTATTTATTCATTTAAATTTACCTGTCTTCAAAACCTCAATTGTGTTTGTCAAATTGATTTGGAGGTGGTAATAAAGTCGGGCAGACTTCTTCTCTTCCAGATAGATTGAAGAAATCCATTTGTATTCTTAAACTAATCATCTTATCAAAAATACTTTAATAAAATTCGTTAATTTTATTTAAAATCATGTTTAAGTTAAAATTGAAGTAAACAAGAACACCTACAGAAAATCTTTAAAGAATTGGAAATGAAAGCCAGTAGGGTGTTAACAATTTGAGGTACTGTCTGAGGTTCATAGAAGGTCAACTTAATTGCCATCTGATAGATAAAGACAGAGGTGTATCTCGTGGGCAACGAGGGAGGTCACTCCACAATACAGCTGACACATCTCTTAGTGAACCTTCGCTAAAAGGAATCATTTTGATAGAAAACCCTAGAGCTGGTCACCTTTGATTTCACACTATATTTTCATTTCGTTGACAGCAGGTGTAAAAAGTAAACTGTTCCTCACTTTGTCTATCCACTACACCAACACGCAATAAACCATTCAACCTGTCAATAACGCCTATAACAGAGGGCATCATTAGCTGGTTAAATAGATTCTTTTGTCAGATTATCAAAGGAGATGTTCAGGCCATGTTAAAGTATATGCTTCAGCCTAGATGTCTCAGGTTTTTAGCTGCGGCTTAGCAGCTCTATAACTCACTCTGTCTGTCGGTCAGTCTGTCTGTCGGTCCCTGATGACGTGAACAGGATAGAAGCCAGACCGCTTCAGATAGAGACTTCAAATTTTGAATGCAGCTTAATATGGTGCTAAACTACACTCCTATTGAAAATGGTTATCATTCCGAACAAATTTCAGGTTTCCATGGCAACAAATATGTCCCGATCTGTCCCTTTTTTT
>JAVFBW010196172.1:0-10105 GCA_034783835.1 Mopalia ciliata
CGTTTTATCGAAGCCAGATAAAATGAGGTAAATTAAGGATATGGCTATACGATGCTTGGTATACATCTGTATATAAATCAAAGAACGGCTCTGTCGTGCTGACATTGTGATCAAAAAGGACTATATATATGGCCGGATGATAAAAGCGGTGTAAAAATAGTTAATGCTAACACGATGACTATACCTGCATGCGCTATTGTCTAATTGTACAGATGGGCTATGATTTAGGCTCAAATTAGAGTCAGCTTACCATATACATATATAATATAATATTTAATATATATATATTGAACAAACGAAGAGAGAAAAATGTGCTTGCCTCCACCGGGTTTCGAACCCGGGACCTTTGGGTTACAGGCCAAACACTGTACCGAATGGGCTACAGATACTCACGGAAAAGTTAGTGTCGAATTCTTACCCAGTGAAGATGGCGATTTTCTCTCTTCATTAAGCATGGACACAGGGACGCTAAATTAGCATCTTTTTTATCTAGATATTACTCAGAATTGATTTTAGCTTGAGTACACCCGAAAGCCTGGTGAATAAGTCTCAGTGTTGTCCCTGTGTTGAGATGTGAAGACGCGAAGTTAGGATGCAAAGAATTGAAGATGCGCTGCGAAAAAGTTAAGTTAGGATTGAAAGAATCGAAGCTAAGCTACGAAAAAGCGAAGTTGTTATGCAAAGAACCGAACTTTCTTACTACTCTTATGCATTTTGCCCAGGAAATTTGACATCGCACAAATATGATGACAGAGAACAGAAAGCGAACTGGTAACGTCAGTCGACAAAGTTGTGAAATGTTGAAGTTGCGATGCGTAGAATTGAAGATGCGATGTAAAGGTGTGAAATTGGGATGCTAAGAACTGTCAAAGTTACGAATAACATATGCGAAACTCTTTATCACATGTGAAATTCTTATTCACATATGAAATATAAATGAATTTTTTTCACAGAAGTACAAAAGTATATGCGAAAAAAACCCATTCACTAACATAATGCAATGTATTGGCTTGCTTTGCTTTGGTATATAACGTATTTTATTATGTCTGGCCCGAAGGGTTGGGAGGCATATTGTTTTTGTCACGGTTCTTTTCCTTCTCTTTCTCTTTCTCCTTCTCCTTCTCCGCACTTTTTGTCCGATTTCATTCAAATTTGGACCATAGTTGTATCTTATGATGTAAAAAAAGTTTTTAAAAAAACCAACTTGTCCAGACCATATCCCTGATACATTTTGTCCGACTTCTTTCAAATTTGGTTAATAGATGCATTTCATCCTTGAAATGTGCATGCTTCATAAATAATTTTCGAAAAATATTTTTGTGTGTTTTTTGGGCAAAAAATGCAAAATATTGGGGAAAAAATCTTGTCCAGACCATATCTCTTACACTATTGGTCCGATATTTTTCAAATTTGGTTAAAAGATGCATTGTATCATTTAGATGTGCATGCTCAAAAAATAATTTTCAAAAAATATCTATTTTTGTGTTTTTGGGCGAAAAAATGAAAACATCTTGTCCGGACCATATTTATCATACTTTTGGTCCGATTTTCTTTTCAAATTTGGTTAGTAGATGCATTTAATCATGTAGATGTGCAAGCTCCAAAAATTATTTTCAAAAATAGTTATTTTCTGTTTTTTGGTAAATAAACAAGATACTTGTCTGGGCCATATCTCTTTTACTTTTGGTCCGATTACTTTTAAATTTGGATTATTGATGTAATTTAGGATGTACATGTGCACACCACAAAAGAGAGCTACCCCAAAAAATGGTTGGCCAACATTTAATGGGTTTCAGGATCACATTTGCATCTAAACAAACAGATGTGCTTGCTTAAAAAAAACAAATACTTGTGTGTTTTGTAATGAAACATGATAATGAAATATGTCACATAATAATGAAATATGTCATTTATACAGGATAATATTTAATATTTTTACCAGCTACAACATATTAACACTTTATTAACCAGCAAGAATGTAACAAAAATAAAATTAAATAAAAATGAAGAGTAAACTGACTTTGCATGTCATGAAATCATATTTCTCTTGTATTCTGGTTTGTACAAACATTTTAGTTCAGAATATAATAAGTTGGAGTTCAAACTATAATCTATAGCTGTCTATTTGTGTGTGTGGTAAACGTAGCACTGCTGTATTTCAAGTATGGTGATAGGCTATTAAATAGTGTACATGTTAAATAGCGACATGGATGGAGTCAGCTGAACGCAGACATATTTAGAGTCAATCTACTTACAAATCCATCACGTTTTGGTGGGGCTCCTTTTGACAGCGTGCACCATTATCTCTCTGAGTGTCGGGCTACTATGTGCAAGTGTATTACTGGACCTTTACCTTCAAATCCACGGTACTTATTTAAATAAATACGTATGTCAAATATGTGAAAAGCTGTTTGCCATATGTAAAATATACTTTCATTTTAAACAGGTTAAAAAATACCTATACAGATCAAAATATCGCGAACAGCTGCTCCTCAAGTGTTAAATAGGGTACTGATGTTTGTTCACATAATTTTATAACCAAGAGCTGACAAGATCGATCTAGCTTAACATTTGTTGAAATGAATTTCGTTTAAAAGAGTTATTTTCAACATTTGTATAAAGAAATCCTTTAATTTACATATGCGATAAGGAATTTCAGGTATGTTAAAAACGATTCCACATATATCAAACTAGGTTAGGGTTGGTAAAACAGCTGGCAATAAATGCTTACCATTGTATGGAGACTTTAATTGAACTAAACAGTTCAGCAAAGTTTATTATCACGAATGCCACGAGGGTTTGGTAATCTATGTCAGTTTATTAGACACAATGTTACATTGGGCCATGAAATTAGAAGGAGGAGCGGAGGAGGGAATAATGATGGCCTTGACAGGCTTCCATGAACGGAGGAAATTCAATGGTAATGAGCATTATTGTTTCAGATGGCAACGTTCAAGATTAGACAACTCCTGCATTACTATTGTAAATAATCGGTTTGATCTGCTGGAGTAGCGCCCCCTTAACCGTGACTCGAATCATGTCCACTGCTCTACGGTAAATGATACAAAAAGTGACAAAACTTATGCAACATATGAAGGACTGATTGCTTGATTGGTTGTGTGATTTACTGACTTATTTATTGATTAGTTCATTGATTGTTCCGTGATTGATTCGTTGATTGGTTCGTTGATTGATTCGTTGATCTTGGGTGTGTAGGCCTACTCATCACATGTTGATCATAGAAAAGACAGCGACTCTCTCGTTCCCAACCCATTTGTTTTATGCTATCCAGTGACGCTGGAGAATAACATATTGACCGTCGATCACATGTACAAGAAGAGGACTAAGCAATAACACCTCAGTCTAGAGCAGGTGTATGTATTTGCCTGGCGACGACAGCACCAATACCGAATTACCGAACATCGCTACGTCCAAAATGGTCCTGGTTTATGCGGTTCTGTGGTAGTCTGTTGCTACATTCTGCATGCCGTCGATTTACTGCAGCGGAAACCAAATCACACACCTTTGTTAAATGTTAACAGTTTATTCCTAAACTACCTGTCGCTTCAAAGTTTGATTGAGTGACTTTTACGTCGTACTCAACGGTATTTTACTTATATGACAACGGATTGTCCACTGTACACTGTTCCAGGCCCCATTGCCGTGGAAAACCGGGAGGAAACGAGTTTGGTTACCTTGTATTTTGTTACAGAAATGCGTAGGCCTACTTATTGGTTTAGGCATCTTTGCTAACCAAAACCAAAAGTGTTATTCCAAGCTTCCCTAAATAACCCCCCTTGACGGACCAAGGCACAATATAACCACAACTAAAGCCAAGCGGGTAACGATAAACCACGGCTAATAAAAAAATTGCGGCGATTGTCATTAATGAAAGCTGCTGGTAATTTGTAAGCGCATAAATGATGGTTGAATGTTACTGTAACGGGAGTGGGGGATAAAAGCGAGCCCTCTTCCCCCCGTGTGCGGTGAAATTTTAGTGAGAGAGACCGTGAGGAAAATATCTGTCATGTTTCATATTTCTACCACGACAGGCTAACAACTCATCGTGTGCGCCGACCGTAAGCTAGAAAAGGTTACTGGCCAATTCTGATACGACATGAAACTGACAGTTGTTACGTGAGTAAAGGACTGGAGTAGAGTTGGCTCAGGCGATAGCTCTCTCGTTTGCGGCGAAAGAAGTAGTGAGAATGTAGCTGAGCTTCCAGCCTCTCGAGGTGGACAGCTCAGCCAGTTCTTCCCGTGTGCGGCGGGCTTAAATTAGCTGGGAATAAAAGTCCTGACTAGCGAAGAAGTGTTTTAGGTCATCCTGACTGATCTTTTAGTTAACGTGTGGTCTTTGTTAAGACCCAAAAATTGCACAAACCCATCCAGTAAGACAGGAAGTGCGGGTAAAGCAATGTTCAAGTGTCAGCAGTCTCGACCTCACTACACGTTCATTGGACGAGACAGCAACCCCTGATAAAGACGGTTACCTCAACTTTAACTTGATGCGGTATTACATAGGATAAATCGTGTCTACGGTCAGGGCCTAAACAGTTAATAAAATCAATCATGTTATTAGGCGAGATTAGTTTTTCCTTCATTTTGTTGCTAAATATATTTCAAAACGGAAACTTATTTAATATGTTGATTTAAATTGAGTTCCAAATAAATTATTTTTCGAATTTAACCTCACAAACAGAAAGGAGGTAGCCACGGCGTTTAAACGGCTTGTGTCTTGGGCTGCATAGTACTTTGGCAAGCCGTTTTATCACTGTATATGTGTTGAATAGTTTTTCACAATTGTGAAATCATTAAACATAAATGATTTTTTTTTTTTACATATACATGTAGACAATAATTCCACTTATGTGAAAAACAGATACTCATTTAACATAAGTGCAAATCTTTTTCACTTGTAAATTTAAAAGGCGATTTGAAATCCCATAAATATGTGAAATAAATACATCCAAGCCAGCTACTCGACCTCGACCCTTATTAATTAATTATTCGCCGCCTCGGTCCACCAAGGGCTGTTATGTAACGTAGCTCGGAATAAAACTCTTGGCCAGCGAAGTGGGGGTTTAGGTTAGCTGTAGGCCTACTGATATTGTATTGAAGATGTGATCCTTTTCAAGACCCAAAAATTGCACAAACCCATCCTGTAAGACAGGAAGTGCGGGTAATACAATGCTCAAGTGTCAGCAGCCTTGACCTCACTACACGTTCATTGGACTAGACAGCAACCCCTGATAAAGACGGTTATTTCAACAATAACTGGATACAGTCTTACACAGGATAAAGCGTGTCTACAGACAGGGTCCTAAACTGTTAATAAATTCAAACGTGCTATCCCAGAGTTACTTTTTCCTCAAGGTTATTGTATAACACAGAGACATTGGTATGGATTACAACTTCTAGGTTTATTAGCACGCGACGTTTCGGTCTAGATCCCAAGACCGTTATCAAGCATATGCTTGCATATATATATTTATATATTTCAATATATCAGGAGAAAATAACTTGCTATATATATCCATAGGTGTGACTTTTCTTCATATTTTCTGGCATTTTTATTACTGATTTTTTTTTTTTTTTTTTTTGTAAAGATAGACTCCGGAACTGTTTCTATTAATTCTGCTATATACATGAAGTTTGTCTCAATCTTAATCGGGAATTTTTTTTTTTTTGAAACTCCGACAGCAAATACAGAAAGAAATTAGTCATCTCAAACTTCGTAATATCATATTTACTTAGTACTGGGGAAACGTTAATTTTCTCAGTTCACAGTGGCGTCACCCTTGTTTTGCTGTCGGCGTGATTTGTAAATGACTTTCTGATTGGCTGTTTGCTTTTAATATAGTCCAACGAACTGTTTGAATATTTTGGTGGCAAAGGCGAAATGGTGTAGGTCTCACGGGTATTATGCATTTTGACCCCTGTCTCGGGAAGACGCGAGAAGAAGGCTAACACTGGGTTATTTAAATGTGAGGGCTC
This sequence comes from Mopalia ciliata, assembly GCA_034783835.1. NCBI lineage: Eukaryota > Metazoa > Mollusca > Polyplacophora > Chitonida > Mopaliidae > Mopalia > Mopalia ciliata. The sequence continues at coordinate 5,998 of JAVFBW010196172.1, forward strand.
ATTCAACCAGCCATCGACCAACCAATCCATCAGTCAATTAATCGATTATCCATCTAACAATCAATTAACCAACCAACCAAGCGATTTCAGTGTTTTATTTCAGTAGAGATAAAATCGATTTGGTTAATCTCTAAACCAAAAACAGAAATACAGTCAGAGTGAAGTATTCATTTATTTCAAACCCAAAACGACACAAAATAGAATAAATTTCGATAGATTTCTTAAACTACATGTGAACGACAATGGACTAAGCATTTCGTACAGATAAGATAATTACGTCAGTTCACAAACTTTATATACATCGTATGGTTAGCTCACCCTCGACTAGTTCGAGCCACCCATTTGGAACATAGTTTGTACAAGGGAGGCAACTTCTACATCGCAAGTACTACACAAAGAGTTGTCTTCTTTGCTTTGGATAAAACTGATATTTATTTATGAATGTATTAGACATTAGGCCTACGTCATGAAAATGCTAGCTGGGCTGTACTTAGTCCTGAAACCCAGGTCGATAAAGCTTTATTATTATTCCATATCGCGTGTTGTTGGTCATTTAGAAACCAAGTCACATCTTGTCTTTGGGATAAACCTGCCCAATCATGTACTTCCTAGGAAGTCCCGCGGCAGAACCCCATAGTTCATCATTTTACTCAGTCCTATATCTGGTCAATGGAAACCCGTGAACCAAGCTTGTTAGGGAAATTCAACAGGTGCTTGATTTCAAAGACTAACCATAAGTTTGCTCCATTGAGAAGTTCAACCAGACGCAATTTGTGTGTTGGAGACGACGATTTGGTGGTAGGTGAAACAATATTTTTAGTTTACAAAACAACAATAATAGAGAAAACCATATTGATTGGGTGCTTTCCAGTCCTTGTCATGGCTTCCTTTGATTATAAGAAGAGCTTATTGGAAGAATCAGATCTAAATATAGCGCTATCTACCCGTATTTTAATCCAGTCAATACAAACAATTACAAGTTTCAAACACTTCAATTGAACTAGAGTAAAACATTGTTGCGTATCAACATAAATAAGAAATAAATTCCGCAATAAATCCTTATTTCAAAAAATATTTAAACTCGCATTAACAAGATAAATGCAGAAAAACGCCGAAATATACACATTAAAATCGATTATACTGCTATACAGCGTTGTCAAGAAAGACAACTCTTGTCTACATTTCAAACCAGAGCAAGTATTACATAAATGGTCAGTGGCATCATGTTGCTATGGTGGCACCGCTGCAGAGTTTGCAAGACAACCCCTGCACAACTTGTACAGTCAAACACAGTACATATGGTCTCCAATACCACTCTTACAGTTAGCAGGTACAGTCTAACATCTATGGCGGGAACTGCACTCGCAGAGTTCTTGTCTTGCCCGATTTTTCTGAAATCATCCTACAATATGCTTAATCATCCTGACTCGAAGCAGTCTGATATCTGGATATATTGCATGTCTGCCAGGGACTAAATACCGTATCATTTATACTCGAGGGAACCCATGTTCTTAACCAGACCATAAACATTTACAAGAGAGGTTTCGTAGGTACATTTTTTTTATACGAGATTTTTTAAAAAAAGGTCTTCATCAATGACAAATGGTTCTCTTTGAAGACGAATTCATTTAGCCGAAAGCGAGTTCATTACCCCTTATGTTATATTTCCCGTTTCTGTACGCCTCTGCCAAGACGTCCTCTTAAAAAGGTTTGTTTGTCAGTTCTTGGGACATCGAGTTGCATCCAATGGCGGGGGTTCAACTTATTCACAAAGAGTTATCTCAGGTCATTTAATGTGGCTTTAACTTGGAAAAATCATGAATTAGAATGCCTTGGTGTTGGTATAGAGATTTGCGCTGCCTTTCATAAATATCCCTGTCAACAATACACCAGCTTGTATCGACAAAGAATATGAGATACATTCCCGTACTTAATTTGTTAACTTCTCCTTGAGTCGATATAGCCTCGTCATTTCGATCCACGAAAGAGCCGCCTGTGGTAGTTTAGGTAATCTGCATTGTCATTCCCCAAGGTTGTCTTAATTTGTAGGGGGTCATCGACTTACACGACATCTAAACCCCCAACAGAACTCCGCTGAAATCGGATCCTAAATGAATTATTAGGCTCATCCCCGAAGCATTGTCAATGTGAATTGAGGCATATTGATCCGTCTGTAAAGAAAATTAATTCGATCCAATTAATTGACGCAATTAAACGTAAATAGATTTAACATATAGACAGAGCAATCTCAATGAAATGTGGCGATGTATTTTTATATAATTGCTCAATAAATGCTGACTTGCTTTAATAACGTGGAGCTTCATGGATACCTGCTTGCAGGCCAAATACAACATTCCGGGGCATTTACTGGGCTTTAAATAAATTTGCAAGGTTTGAGTTCAAAAATGTCAAAGGGTTAAAAGGGTTAGTTAGAAAAGTATCAAATTAATCCTCTATGTTTTTTAAGATCGCTTATTTAAGAGATCAAGGCCGTCACTATTTACTGATGGTGATTTTGTGCTAAGATTCGACCCATCATTTTTTCATAAAATAAAAAAAAATGTTATTTATCTATTTTTTCGATGATAGATAAACAGGATTAAATCTCACTACCAGATCACTGACCAACATTATTGTGGGAGGAAAACTGGGTAGCAAATTTACCAACGACCAAGAAAACCAACGACCTTCCGCTGGCTGCTGGAATACCAACGCACATACAGTCCACGGAATCGAACCCGCGACCACAGAAGTGAGTGGGATATGTGGACCAGAAGCAAACACTCTCTAGGGCGTATGCACTCTAAACCACTCCGCCAAAATAAAAAATCCCAAGATAAAAAACTGATGGAGGTTATATTTGTTTTATTGCTGTTTAACGCTCATTTAAGGTTATTACACTAGTATAACGACGTCGACGTGTCCACCCAAAGGGTGAATACAATAAACGCCGTTGTTAATGGCAATAAATACAGACCCGATGCAATTGCGTTTGCGTTTGATTACACTTGTTAACGCGATACTCTAGAGATTTCCTGTGTACCCGATTCCTATATTCCTTTGTCGACGACACAGATTCTGACCAGTGGATTTACCTTGTACCAGATTGTTGTGAATAAATGGGCCTGAGAATGGGGAAACAAAGATGGCAGGAGAACTTCAAAAGTTGGTTTCTGGAGAACGCTACGGATTATATGCAAGCGGAAGTTGATGAGTGCAGGTAAAGACTATGAAATGACACCTTTAGGTCAATAGAGTGAAGTTATTTTAAGATTGTTCAGTTCGAACAGATTGATTTTCTGTGTTGTTTGGATTAAAAAAATCTCAATTTACAAGACGTTGATAAAGTTGTAGGCCTACCATCAGTATTTCGTAGGCTATATTTCGTAGGCTATATAATTGATTGACGGTCCCTGGGTATAAGTTTATATAACTCATATATTACGGTTCACCAGTCCAACGGGTAATGACTAACGCATTTGGCAAAAAAGACAAGACAGCACAATCAAAAGACACAAACAACAGATTGGTTTAGTGTTGCCCCTTGAGCGTCCAAGAGCACCAGGGCAGCATGAAGCTCGTACATTTCCCAATATAAGACAGTTTCAGGAAATTACATCTTGTTTAAATTTCCTTAGTAAAACAAAATGAAAGTTTAAAGAAAATTAGCGGTAGTCCTCCCGATCCACACATTATTAACTCCTTCAAGCTCATTTTTATTACAAATTATGACTCGCGTCAAACAGGGACAAAGTAAAGGCCGTAGGCAGCATGACATTTAACAGGCAAACAACCACAGTGTAAATGCGTCGTTAGCATCAGTAAGGGTTCATAATAAACTTCAAAGTAGTAAGCAACAATAAGACGTCTGAGTACCATTTAGAGATCATGGTGAACTGTATTTAAAGCGAGGCCTGCATATTATATAATTCAATGAGGATCTAGACAGGGGGTATCCGGCTACCTATCTACACACAGCATGAAGCTCTGAATGTAAATACAAACTTCCGCCAATCAGTCACGTGTTACGTTACGTTCACACCTGCGGCGCGGTGCGGTTATAACCGCGCTTGGATTCTTCAAGCTTAAGTCAATCAGCTGTTCACAC
>JAVFBW010196183.1:0-10104 GCA_034783835.1 Mopalia ciliata
CCTGTATACTGCCTAAACCACTACTCCTTTTAAAGCCATCCATGACCCCTGCACCCCTTTATACTGCCTTAACCACTACTCCTTTTAAAGCCATCCTTGTACTCTGCATCCCTTTATACTGCCTTAACCACTACTCCTTAAGCCATCCTTGAACTCTGCACCCCTATATACTGCCTTAACCACTACTCCTTTTAAAGCCATCCTTGAACCCTGCACCCCTTTATACTGCCTAAACCACTACTCCTATTAAAGCTATCCTTGAACTCTGCACCCCTTTATACTGCCTTAACCACTACTCCTTTTAAAGTCATCCTTGAACTCTGCACCCCTTTATACTGCCTTAACCACTACTCCTAAAGACATCCTTGTACTCTGCACCCCTTTATACTGCCTTAACCACTACTCTTTTTACAGACATCAATTTACTCTGCACCCCTTTATATGGCCTTAACCACTACTCCTTTTAAAGCCATCCTTGAACCCTGCACCCCTTTATACTGCCTTAACCACTACTTCTTTTAAAACTATCCTTGAACCCGGCACCCCTTTATACTGGCCTTAACCACTGCTCCTATTAAAACCATCCTTGAACTCTGTACCCCTTTATACTGCTTTAACGACTCCTCCTAAAGTAAAGCCATCCTTGTACTCTGCACCCCTTTATACTGCCTTAACCACTACTCCTTTCCAACCTTAGCGCTCAACTAAGCTGCTCAAGTGTCAATGTACATTTTCACCTCTTCTATTGAAAACGTTTAACTTTTTTAGGGGAGTGAACCAACTCATTGAAGTTTTATTCCCATAAACTATTAAATTCAAGATTATATATCAGGTTAAATCTATTTCTGCAGATGAATTAAAAAAGTATTATTAATTACTATTATATTGCGTCACGAAAGGGTTTATGTGAGGAAATTGCAGTAATAATGACATTTTTTTTTCTCTTTACATACATGTTCAGAATAGAAAGTGTGCATCTTTCAATAATTAATAATAGTTTTAAAAAAAAAAATTCTTCTTAACAATCCTTCAACGCAAAATTTTAATTATTTTTTATAAACTGAATTTAGTAATAAGAATCTAACATCTTAGAAAATACATTTTAAAGCTGTTCTTCTGAATAAAATACAAAATAAAACATGTTTATATTTTTGCCTTACAAATACATGGTTACTATAAAAAAGTTTTTACGACTTTAATATTTAGATATTTCTGTTTTTTGTATTGCTTATTTTTTGTCAAATTCCCAATTGACTTGGCTAAAAATTCATCCACACCCCGACATTTATAACTTCATTCCGATTTTCTTTGCAGCAATTTTAGTCTGATATTATTATTTGACTCATTCTCTGCGACACAATTATCGAAGACAGGTACATCTAACGACCTATAGTGCAATCAGGTATACCATGGTATGTAATGACAACAGCTGAATCATGAAAACACCAACACCTGTGATACTTTTGACAAGAATCTGAGCAATTTTAGACTTAACTGGATCAATGACAAAATACTTACCAAACGTCTTGAAAATACTTTTTCTACCTGTGTATATAGATATAGAAGTTTCCGTACACCTGTGTTCGTCACTGGTTTAAATACTAAACAGAAATATTGAATTAACATACTACATATAGTATGCAGACTTTTGTCCATTCACGGAGTTTCCACATTACTTACTCTATTTTACAAATTTATTTTGTATTCACAGTTCTAATTGACATTTAGTTTGACAAATTTCAGGTTTAACCAACATATTCAGATTGCTAGAATAAAAAGTATCAAATTTCAAGTTTAAGTAATTAAACAATAACATTTACATAAAATGAGGCAGGTGAAATCATACAAACCAATTTTACATGCCTTAAATTATGCTGATGAAACTATTCATACATGCCTCATATAGATGGGGTGGAATCATAGGCTGTACTAGTCCTTTCTTAAAGTAAAATTAAAATTGGAAGATAAATTATTTTAAAAAAATCTTCTATGACATTTTGACAAAAATCTATAAATCCTATCATTTGTCTCATACTATACACTGATCATTTGGACACAAGTGGAATATATTTTGGCTTCAGTGAGCTTTTGTACAAGATGCTTTCTGGCCTTCCCAGGCTACTGGCCTTGTATGATCTTAACTTGTAAAACTTTCTGAGCTAGAATCTGTATAAAACTGTTAAGATCCCAAAATAATGAGAAAAAAAATACTATATCAACAATGTGACCAAATCTTCTGAAAAAAGGAAGCAAATGATATTGACATTTTGTAAACTGTGATAATTTTTATCACTCCGGATAATTGCATTTATTGTTAGTTTTCTTTGTATTGATTGCATTAAAATGAGTTTTGAATTATTTGATTGGGGTTATTAGCTGTGCCTACTAGTAAGGGTATTTCACTTATATGACAGCAGTGTATTCCAACAATAATTGACACTAGCACAACCAAGATGTAAAGCGTTTCCATAATGTTGAAAAATTAATTTTCCTCCAGCGCTTAGTAAAGACAGTATTACTTCTCTTCAAACAAACTGTCCTTTATAGCCAGAGGGCCATGAGGTGTGAATGAAGTTTTACTTTCTCAATACTATCAAGTTAGTAAATGACTTTTGCTTCCATTTGTCAGAGTAATACTTTGGTAGTTTTAATACATATTTGGTAACCCAATATAAATATTACTATTGAAATTTGGTTTGATTGGGATCTAACACAGTACTTAAGGTAATTTCACTCACATGATAGCGTGCCAGCCCAATAGGATTTTTGTTTGTTTGTTTGATTGGTGTTTAACGTTGTACTCAAAGGTATTTCACTTACATGACGACAGATTGTCCACTTCACACTGTACACAGCCTTATTACGGTGGAAAACCCAGGGGAAACCTTGTAAAAACCACCCCTGCGATTGCCGGAGCCACAACATGTGACACGCTCATATACCTGATGGTCAAAAGGGGAACTCGAACCCGTGAACAGTAAATCGAAGCATGTTCAGTTCAGGAAGCGCACTCGCTACCACTGAGCCACGGCCACAGGGCAGGGCAACAGGATGCTCCCTACAACCACCTGAGGGTATAACACAGTTCTCAATGTCTTTTAACTGAAATGACTTGGTCTTACTTCACTCAAATCGTCAATACAGTTTGATTTGTAATGTTTGTTTGTTTGATTGGGGTTGATCCCTGTACTAAAGGTTATTTCATTCATATGACTGGGTGCTAGCCAAAGGGGTTTTGGAAAGAATCCTTCACGCCACTTGCATCAAAAACAAAGACAAAGACAGGACAATCATTGGACCTGATACAAAGACATCACAAACAAACCGGCTTCATGTCGCCCCTTACTCTTAGAGCACCAGGGCAACAGGTAGCACCCTCCCAACTGTCATAATCCTATAAAATCCTATTGAAAACACCTAACAAATCCAAATTATGATTTCCCTTTGCACAACAGAAAATTTAATTACACAATTAACACAAATGGTAAGGCATTTGGTTCAGAAAAACGTATAAATGTCCAAAATATATAAGTCCAAATTAATTTAAATATAATAATAGTACTTTTTTCATAATAACTGTGTTAAAAATCAAACTAAAAGCAAAAACAGAGAAACAAAACACTTATTCTAAGCTGGTGAATTCACGGACAACGAAAAAGTGACAAAGCAAAATACATGGTCCAATAGGACAGTTTGTAAATAAGACAGAGCATAAATATTATAATACTGCACTAGCCACAACAACAGATCGGCTGCATGGTTGCCACAGTCATAATACTGTTTGTTTGTTTGATCGTTTGATTGAGGTTTAATACCGTACTTATGGTTAGTTCACTCATATGAAAGCATGCCAGACCAAGGGATGGGGAAAACCACCCCTGACAACAAGAAAACCTCAAGACATAATACAATGACACCAAAACCGATCTGCTTCACGTCAGCCCTCTCCTCACAGCAGTCACAGGATGCAATACAATACCAAACAGATCGGTTTAATTTACCCATTGAGCTCAGCGAGCACCAAGGTAACAGAGTTCCAGAGTTTTCGTTCAAAAGTGTCAATTTCGTGCAGGACCTTATAAAAGACAATCCTCCATGTTTGACTCTATCAGACAATGTTTAACTCGTCAGTAGCCCTGGCCCATGTTCCTGGTCTGCCACTTCCTTTGTTCAATAGCCATCCCTGTTTTTACTGCCAATGTCATTCTGAAATGGTAAAGAAACTGCTATTTATTTTTCAGAATACATTGTTAAAGAGATACAAGTCAATTAAATTGTGATCATGGACTCTTCTGCATACAAGCTAAATGAGGTCTTGGAATCTCACTTCTGAAACAAACTTACACAAGCTGTATTGAACGAGATTGTTTGTTTGATGAAAGTTTGTGACATAACTATGTTTGTTTGATAGCGATATGTCATGTACTTATGCTGGTTTCATAGGGATTTGTGATGTATTTATGCTTGTTTGATTGGGTTTTGTGATGTACCTATGCTTGTTAGATTGGGGTTTGTGATGTACCTATGCTTGTTTGAGTTGGGGTTTGTGATGTATTTATCATTGTTTGATTGGGGTTTGTGATGTACCTATGCTTGTTTGATTGGGGTTTGTGATGTACATATGCTTGTTTGATTGGGGTTTGTGATGTACATATGCTTGCTAGATTGGGTTTTGTGATGTGCTTATGCTTGTTTGATTTGGGTTTGTGATTTACCTATGCTTGTTAGATTGGGGTTTATGATGTACTTATGCTTGTTAGATTGGGGTTTGTGATGTACTAATGCTTGTTTATTTGGGGCTTGTGATGTACCTATGCTTGTTTGATTGGGGTTTGTGATGTACCTATGCTTGTTTGATTGGGGTTTGTGATGTACTTATGATTGTTAGATTGGGGTTTGTAATCTACCTATGCTTGTTTGATTGGGATTTGTGATGTACTTATGCTTGTTTGATTGGGGTTTGTGCTGTTTTTTATGCTTGTTTGATTGGGGTTTGTGATGTACCTATGGTTTGGGGATTGTGACGCACCTATGCTTGTTAGATTGGGGTTTATGATGTACCTATGCTTGTTTGATTGGGGTTTGTGATGTACATATGCTTGTTTGATTGAAGTTTGTGATGCACCTATGCTTGTTAGGTTGGGGTTTGTGATGTACATATGCTTGTTTGATTGAGGTTTGTGATGTACCTATGCTTGTTTGACTGAGGTCTGTGATGTACCTATGCTTGTTAGATTGGGGTTTGTGATGTACCTATGCTTATTTAATTGGGGTTTGTGATGTACCTATGCTTGTTTGAGTTGGGGTTTGTGATGTACATATGCTTGTTAGATTGGGGTTTGTGATGTAACTATGCTTATTTAATTGGGGTTTGTGATGTACCTATGCTTGTTTGAGTTGGGGTTTGTGATCTACCTATGCTTGTTTGATTGGTGTTTGTGATATACCTATGCTTGTTAGATTGGGATTTATGGTGTATTTATGATTGTTAGATTAGGGTTTGTGATGAACTTATGCTTGTTTGATTAGGGTTTGTGATGCACCTATGCTTGTTTGAGTTGGGGGGGTTTGTGATGTACCTATGGTTGTTTGATTGAGGTTGGTGATGTACCTTTGCTTGTTAGATTGGGGCTTATGATGTACTTATGCTCGTTAGATTGAGGTTTGTGATGTACTTATGCTTGCTTGACTGATGTTTGCGATGTACCTATGCTTGTTAGATTGGGGTTTATGATGTACTTATGATTGTTAGATTGGGGTCTGTGATGAACTTATGGTTGTTTGAGTTGGGGTTTGTGATGCACCTATGCTTGTTAGATTGGCGTTTCTGATATACCTTTGCTTGTTAGATTGTGGTTTATGATGTACTTATGATTGCTAGATTGGGGCTTGTGATGAACTTATGCTTGTTAGATTGGGGTTTGTGACGTAACTATGATTGTTAGATTGGGGTTTGTGATGCACCTATGATTATTAGATTGGGGTTTGTGATGCACCTATGATTATTAGATTGGGGTTTGTGATGCAACTATGATTGTTAGACTGGTGTTTGTGATTGGGTTTGAGATATACCTATGCTTGTTAGATTGGGGTTTATGATGTACTTATGATTGTTAGATTGGGCTTTGTGATGAACTTATGCTTGTTTGATTGGGGTTTGTGAAGCACCTCTGATTGTTAGATTGGGGTTTGTGAAGAACTTATGAATGTTACATTGGGGTTTGTGATAAACTTATGCGTGTTTGATTGGGGTTTGTGATGTACCTATGCTGGTTTGAGTTGGGGTTTGTAATATACCTATGCTTGTTAGATTGGGGTTTATGATAAACTTATGATTGTTAGATTGGGGTTTGTGATGAACTAATGCTTGTTAGATTGGGTTTTATGATGTACTTATGATTGTTAGATTGGGGTTTGTGATGAACTTATGCTTGTTAGATTGGGGTTTGTGACGTAACTATGATTGTTAGATTGGGGTTTGTGACGCACCTATGATTGTTAAATTGGGGTTTGTGATGAAATTGTGCTTGTTAGATTGGGGTTTGTGATGTGCCTATGCTTGTTTGAGTTGGGGTTTGTGATATACCTATGATTGTTAGATTGGGGTTTGTGATGAACTTATGTTTGTTTGATTGGGGTTTGTGATGCACCTATGATTATTATATTGGGTTTTTGATGCACCTATGATTGTCAGACTGGGGTTTGTGATTGAGATTGTGATGTACTTATGATTGTTAAATTGGGGTTTGTGATGAAATTGTGCTTGTTAGATTTGGGTTTATGATGTACTTATGATTGTTAGATTGGAGTTTGTGATGAACTTATGCTTGTTTGATTGGGGTTTGTGATGCACCTATGATTGTTAGATTGGGGTTTGTGATGAACTTATGGATGTTAGATTGGGGTTTGTGATGAACTTATGCTTGTTTGATTGGGGTTTGTGATGTACCTATGCCGGTTTGAGTTGGGGTTTGTGATATACCTATGCTTGTTAGATTGGGGTTTATGATAGACTTATGATTGTTAGATTGGGGTTTGTGATGAACTTATGCTTGTTTGATTGGGTTTGTGATGTACCTCTGCTTGTTAAATTGGGGCTGATGGTGTACTTATGCTTGTTTGATTGATATTTGCGATGTACCTTGCTTGTTTGATTGGGGGAAAAAACGGGAAATAAAACCACCCCCGCGATTGCCGGAGCCACAACAAGTGACTCGCTCATATACCTGATGGTCGTAAGGCGGACTTGAACTCGTGAACGGTAAATTAAAGCATGATCAGTTCAGGAAACAAACTCGCTACCACTGAGCCGTGGCCGTGTGTTGTTTGATTGGGGTTTGTGATCTACCTATGCTTGTTTGATTGGGGTTTGTGGTGTACCTGTGCTTGTTTGATTGGGTTTTGTGATATGCTTATGCTTGTTTGATGGGGGTTTGTGATGTACCTATGCTTGTTTGATTGGGATTTGTGATATACTTATGCTTGTTAGATTGGGGTTTGTGATGTACCTATGCTTGTTTGATTGGGATTTGTGATGTACCTATGCTTGTTTGATTGGGGTTTGTGATTTATTTATGATTGTTTGATTCATATTTGTGATGTGCCTATGCTTGTTTGATTGGGGTTTGTGATGTACCTATGCTTGTTTGATTAGGGTTTGTGATGTACTTATACTTGTTTGATTGATGTTTGTGATGTACCTATGCTTGTTTGATTGGGGTTTGTGACGTACTAATTGTTTGATTGTGATGGGGGTTGTTTAAAGTAGAACAACAATACCTTAACACCAAGCATAAATGCTTACAGAAATAAGGGTCATTGAGTGGCTTGCCGTATTACGTCATAATCAGTACCTGAACAGTCTTTAATTTCAAATGACCCAAAAAGAGCTTTATTTAACTTATATGACAGACAATGGATTGATTGGTTGCTGTTTTGCACCATGCTCAAGGGTATTTCACTTATATGGAGTCAATGTATACGAATAATATTTGACACCATCACAACCTTAAACTGTGAAGTGTTTTGATAAAGTTGGAAAGTTATTTTTCCTCCAGTATACAGTAAAGAAAGAGTTGCTACATTCATAAAAACTTTTCTTAGAAAGAGGGTCTGACAAATGGAAGGAATAAACCATCTTTCATATGTGCCCTTTGGGTAATGGCAGTTTGTTTGCAGTGTAGGAATGCTGTCTTTACTTAGCACTGGAGGAAAATTAACTTCTAACATTTACACATTTTATGGATGTGCTAGTGTCAATTATGTATAAAGGAAAGCCCTAGTAACTGTCCATTCTTGAAAAAGAATAGATGAGGCAAAAAGTCGAGGCAATTCTGTTTCAAGAATGGACAGTTACGAGGGCTTTCTCCCACTTAAACCAGAGTCTTAAACGACTATGAAATTTCGCGTTTTAACTGGCAATAAATAAGACCGAGTGTTCTTGTTAGAAAAGAATGTAGGGAAACCATACATTCTTAAATATAATGCACACTTCAACAACGATGTGACGTCACAACTATTGTTTAAAGATACACCACGCTATATGAGTGAAACCGCCTTATACACAACTTAAAACATCAATCCATGTGGCGACAAAACAGCCCCGAGTTGTCCTTAGCTTAGAGAGCAACAAAGACAACAGGTACGTCCTTTAATCACATCAAAATAACTTTATTCATCAATTGCATGAATTAATCAGATGTCTTACCTATGGGTGCTCCAGGACAAAGGGTCTGAAGATCTACCAATAAGTTTTCCTGAGGACATCTACATGAAGCATAATGTTGAGCATTCTGTTACAGTCATTGCCTAGTCCAGGACAAAAACACTCACCCTACCAATAAGGTGATATGACAAGTTCTCCCATCTGAAGAACAAAAAGAGTAGGTTTGGGGAATATAATGGTGGACAATCTACGGAACATTAATTCATTTGATTGCCTGTTACTTTCAAGTTCATAATGATGTACTGATGGTTTTTGTTCTGTAGAACAACCGATTCGAATTGACAAAGTGTTGTTTGTTTGTTTGATGGTAAAATGTTGTACTAAAGGCTATTGCACTTATATGATGACAGATTGTCCATTTCACACTATTCCTTGCTTAAATCTGTGAAAACTCTGGAAGAAACCTCATAAACCTTCCAATCCCAGAGCCACATCATGTGACCAATTCATAAACAAGGGCTTCGGCAGACACCCTTCCACAGGTCCAAATGGACACCGTGAAGTGAAAAATTGCCTCATTTGGACACCCATTTTTAAGAAATTTTAACAAGCAGGAGATAGGAAAACTGTCAAAATTGGGCACCCACTTATATGAAAAGTGAAGCAAAATAACCATTTTGGACACCCTACTTCTGATTTCTGGATAAGCCCCTGTTCATAAACCTGGTTTTGAAAGCTCAAATATATTTAACTTATATTTCAGTTTGATGGCAGAGTGGGTGAAGTTCATTGATTTATTGATGTTCAGTTTAAGTCCATGTCCAAGGGTATTTCACTTATATGTAGGCTGTGTATTTCAATCATTGACATAACCACAACCATAAATTGTGGAATGATTTGATAATGGTGAAAAGTTCATCTTCCTCTAGTGCTAAATAAAGACAGCATTGTTACTTTTTAAACAAACTGAGTTGTCCTTACCTTTACAGAGCAAGAAGAGAAATGAAAGCTTCTTTCCACTCCATTAGAATAACATAAGACATTAATTGCATGAATTAATCAGATGTCTCACCTATGGGTGCTCCACGACAAAGCGTCTGAAGATCCACCAATAAATTTCTCTAAAGACATCTACATGAAGCATGAGGTTGAGCATTCTGTTACAGTCATTTCCTAGTCCAGGACAAAGACATTTATCACCCTGATAAGGTGGTAACACCAGTTCTCCCATCTGAAGAACAAAAAAAAAGAGTAGGTTTGGAGAATATAAAGGTGGACAATCTAACGGACATTTAATTCATTTGATTGCCTGTTACTTTCAAGTTCATAATGATGTACTGATGGTTTTAGTTCTGTAAAACGACCGATTCGAATTGACAAAGTGTTGTTTGTTTGTTTGATGGTAAAATGTTGTACTAAAGGCTATTGCACTTATATGA
>JAVFBW010196194.1:0-10104 GCA_034783835.1 Mopalia ciliata
ATACGGTGAATCCAGTATACCCCCCCCCCCCCCCACAACTTCGTTTGGGGGGGTATAATTAAACAACTTGACTGATCAATTGATTGGTGTTTAAACTGTAAGGTATTTCACTTAATACATGTATACGACAGCGGTGTATTCCAGCCTTGATTCAGTGGAAACTAGCAGAGCCAAGACATGAAGCCTTTTCATAATGTTGTAAAGTAAGCCAAAGAGCACCTGTAATCAAGAAGAGGTACAATATACCCTACAATTAGGGCACATATCAACCAAAACACTGTTAAATATACAGAGCTTTTAGAAGAGTCTACAATTTCCTAAGTGCTATAATACGGCTTGATTTAAAATGAGCATTGGTATTGTCTGCCCCTCACTGCTATACCATCTACAACAAATGACTTATCATTGTTTAAAATAAAGATTGATTAGGGCTTTATGCCAAAGTTAAGAATATTTCACTCACATGTTGGGCGTGCCAGCCCAATGGGTGGAGAAATCCACCCCGACACCAGAGACAGGACAGGACAAATCCAGGACACTAAAAGGATATAATACAAAAATATCACAAACAGAGCGGCTTGATGTTGTCCCTTAGCCCTGAAAGCAACAGAGGGACCATGAGTTCCCTCCCAACACTCCACCATTTACCTTGGAAGGAAAACACTCAAAGTTGATTGGTATTCATTACACACTTTATTTGTGGTCATTGATTTCCATTTCTGCTTTCTGACAGACATAGTACATGTATATTCCATTGTACAAATACCTCTTTGGCTGTTAATAATTCAGAAATAATGTAAACTAATATAACATCAATGTTATAAACTGAGAAAACTACTTAGAAAACAATCTATTGAGAATTACACCATGTACTCCCTAAGGTTCAATCAGACAATATTGACATCATCAGGCATTATTAGAATAAGAAACCGGATATGTTTGCCCTTATCGAAACTCTACATGGTCACCCCAAAAACACATTTCATTGGGGTTCCATAAGTGAGGGTGTAATTAGCGTGTAATGTGACAATGCGATTGGATTGGTCTCTGCGGGATCAGGGAAATCTCCTAATAAATTTATAGGATACAACATTTTTAAATTTTCTTGGTGGATTATAGACTGATTGTAAGTTTAATCATCAGATACATGTTTGATATGAGGTTTCAAGCTGCACTCAATGTTATTTCACTCACACTACCGTCTGATGAAGGAAACCACACAGGAAATTATTGCTAGGAAAACAATGACATGGTAGAAGACAGGCTGGGGAGATAAATCAAGATGAAATGAACCTGTCTGCAGTCTGCATGATGTATAGTTCATGACATCACAGTTAATCATGTGACATTACCCCCTTAGCTATTCAAGATACAAGACAGTTCATTTTATGTTGAATATTGTATTCAGTAAATAGGTAGTGAAGTGTTATAATCAGGATATAGGAAGCCATCAAGCACCTGCCAATGTGGCAGAGTTACAAGTGAAATTATTTTACACAAGCAAATAATTCGAGAATTTATCAATGAATAAACTGAGCATAGAACAGAACTTTGACAAAGCACAGCCAAAATATCTTGTTTTATTGTTATTGATACATCATCCATTATATACGATGGAAAGGAAGACCCACATTCCCAATAGAAAACCACTATTATAAAACCCTATACTCTAAGGTGGTCACATTATAACACATTTCTCAAAAGTATAATCACTAAAATCCATTATTAATGCTCGACTGCTTCAGATAGCTTGTTTATTCGCTTGTGAGCAATCATATGAGTTAGAAGTTCTAAAAATCGCACGAAAATGATTTAATATTAAATGCATCAGTGGAATTACTATTGTTTGGATAGTAATGTAAAATGTTACACTATCAGTTTAGATTGGTCTGTGGTAAATTCTAGACTCAAGGGAATGTCTACTTTAAGATTGCAGAGCACTACAATCATAGATAGACACACAATAAACACAACCACAAAATGTGAAGTTTTTGGCAATCTCTGAAAAATAATCTTCCCCAACATTATCATGTAAGTCTAATAAGAGCCCCCCCCAACCCCCTTTTATTACATATTTATATATTTGCAGTAATGTCTGCAAATTTCTTAGTGTCTTTCAAATAGTAAATAAACAGAACGTATGTTTTCTAATGTTATTGACATTTCAGTGGACACCCTGTATTAATACAATTTAACTTCAGAGCTGATTAGACCAACATTGCTAATGTGAAATTTGATACCTATGGCCTTCAGCATGGCACCCCATACATCACAGCATACAACCATTTAATGACAGCAGATTCCAAACAAATTCACTACAATGTGGGAAGCACAAAAAACTCAGCACAGCATTTTGCAAGTCAAAGTGGATGTAACCACAACTGAACATTAAATATTAACAAGGATTTTACACAATTGGTTTCAGATCATGTTGTTTAACAATATTTATGGATTGGTAGCTAATAAAACTCAACACCTCCACAGTTTTGTCTCAGTGTCCTTGCATTTAACTGCAGCCATTAAACTTGTAGGTATTAAACCGTGCACTACACAGTAACATATTCACAGACAATAATGTTATATAAATTTAATTATAAAGAAGATATATGAGTAGTTGAGTTGAAGAAAAAATTAACTAAAAAAAGCCAACAAAATTTTACCTTTTTCACTCCTAAATTATTAAGTCAATATATATTTATATACTTCTTTTTTTTGTATTTATAAATGTCTAATAGTAATACTTGAAGAGAGATATTTAAAATATATATATTTTAAAACCTCGACTTGGTACATTTTTATTCAATTTGTGTTATAAAAATTTTGCAACAGAACCTATGACAAACACAAACACTATGAATAATGTTAGTTTCACATTAAAGAAAAAGGATGTAATAAAAAAGTTATTGACCAGCTGTACAGCAAAGGGGAGAGAACTTTTACTTTCCCTGCACATGCAACATGCACTATATGGGGTCAATACATTATTGCTTCCCTGTTGAATGTATATACTCAGTTGCTGTGTAACTGTTTGATAAATTCTTAAATTTTAAAAACAAATAAAATAAATTCAAAAATCCAAAAACAGTCTTAAAGTCATAAAGACTTCAAAAATTCTAAACAAAGGCACTTTAATATCAACATCAGTTTATACATTATTCCTTTAGAATTTTAAATGTGTCTTGGTGTCACATTGATTCTATGTTGTTATAAAACGTAACAAGAGTTTTAATAAACTCAACATATGCCCACATGGAGGGCCATATAGACCCTTAATGCACATGATAACCTATCCTCTTTTACGAAACTAGACCTGCGGCTGGAAACTTTTAGGAAACTAGACCTGTTGTAGCATGTGCATTAAGGACACTCTAACCCCATCAAGCATGAAAGAGGTAAAACTTTCGTAAAATAGATCTGAAATACATTTTACCCATTTTCTCTGCTTTCATTTTTCAGTGTACCGTACTTGGGAAAATGCCTACTCCTCAGCTTTTTTTACACCTACAGAGCTGATTTTTTGCACACTTTATATTAACATATAAAACTAAAAAACTGTCATTCAGATTTTTAATATCTTTTTTGGTTTCTTAGATAAAGTTATAAGAAGTTAAAATTTCACTATTTTGACTCATTTTTGGGAGTTTTGACCTTTAACCCGATATTGCAAGAAAACTAAGACAAATAGGAAAAAAATTAATGACCGTTTTTTGGTTCACATAATGTATTATACGTTGATGTAAGATTGAACAGTTGACATAAATAGGGTAAAAGAAGTAGCAATTTGAAAAAGAGGTATCAAAAATGTACTTTTTATGAAAAATATTTTTTTCTGTAAGTTTTAGAAAAAAATCATTTACTTATTATTGTTCTGCAGAAAAAGATGATTCAGAATATATCTACATGTGCTGCAAAATTCACAGTAGTTTAGAAGTAAAACGGTGAAACGTAAAAACACTCTATAGGGGGGTTAGAGTATCCTTAAGAAAATGCCATTTAAATGTTTTTGGTTATAGACAAAATGTTCAAGTATTTTTAGTTTTACTCAAGAAAAAGCTTCTTAACTATTTTTGGTTTGACTAATTGGAAGTATGTCAAAGTCCATCTTAAACTTTATTAGTTTGTACCTATCCGTAGTTTAGTTCTCTTTATGTGTAATAAAATTTTTATAAATGAGTCTACACCCTCAATCCCAAACTCTTTGTGTTTCGATTATTTTAAAAGTATCGGGGATGCCCGCTCCTGACTCTGGGGTACCCCCGTTACATATTCGTGGTGCCACCAAGTGCAAAGTTTACATTTGAGTTTTTGGTACTTGACAACTACTTGTCAGATTCCAATCAAACTTTGTCAAAATATTCAATGAAACTAGATGATGTATGGGATTGAGCTTAATGTATGCCCCAGTTCAGGGCCTGTCCACTTTTTGAGGTTTCCAGTCGATACCTGGAAAACTTCAAATCTGATTGTTAATAAACATCGTGGGATTATTCCATATGACCAGTAATGACATGGGGTTGATTTTAGCATTACACCCAGTACATATGACACCACCGTATGCTACATTCTAAAATTGTTTTCTAACACTTAACCTGAAAACTATTTATCAGATTCTAATCCAACTTATATAAATATTTTATGTAGCTACAATGTAAAAGATTGACAGACCTTGATATATGCCTGCCTACAGGTGTCACCACCTGGTGGAAAATTTTATTTCAAACTGTAAAATTAAGACTGATAATGAGCGTGCTAAACAATTTCCACAATGTCTTACAGTTTGGTCTATTCTTTCTACAGTTGGCATCACATGGTATCAAAATCCAGATTCTAGCTGATTAAAAAAAATTGATAATCACATTTTTATCAAACATTTTATTATTATTATGGAAAGCTAATGGAAAGCGTTATATAATTTGCTCTGTTGCATTTTGTTGAAGTTAAATGCTGTTGAGTTCGACAATAAACACCAATCAATCAAATGTACATCTATTCGTTCGGCTTGCCAATATATATGTATGTAAAATACCTTTAACATGGCTTTATAAAAAGCAATCATTTAAATAAGTAAAACATATTTAGATGCTAGTAGCTAATCACTACAATGTTGATTTAACTTGACTATATTATGGACCAGCTTATTACTTTGTTTTAAAAATGATTTATCTCCATAACAACAGCATACTCCAATATACCTATATATTCTTTAAGGACTCTACCGCTAGTCAGGGGTAAAATTTTGACTTTTTTTTTTTGTTTTTCCTTTCTGAAATGTTCTTTTCATAATCTTGATAATGCAAAAAGTTTGAAGAAAAAATGTAGTATTTTAGAACTTTTTTTTTAGATTTAAACTGTAAAATGCGTGCTTTAAAGATTATGTATATCGAAGAGCAGCAGGGATTAAAGAGATTATCTCCCCTCAACTGACTACCTGCTGACTATTACCCGAACCAATTAGCGAAAGGTCCACAGATCAATTAGATGATCGTTGGGGATGTGTATTAGAGCCAAACAGTAGACGTGGGGAACAAATGTTTATGGGTGGTAGAACACACATTTATACGGACTACTTATGCCTCCAATAGGACTCATACTGTTAGTCATTAACAAAGGTGTGAACGTAATCTGTGAAGCCGACGTCTGTAAGATTTTGGAGTTAAAACTGCCATTTAATGGCATTGTTTTAAAATTATGTACTAAAAAAATTCTATCCTTGAAGCCATTACCTATAAAACTGTCATGCAGTTTTTTGGTATTGATTTTCGTTTTGTAGATATTTAGCAAATATTTTTTTAAGGGCAGATTTTTTATTTTTTACACATATTTTTATCAATTGTCCAAAAACTAATTTGAATTTGGAAAATCCCTATGACGGTTTTTTAGTTTAAATACCGATCTACACAGACATGCAAGGTTGGAGAAAAATCTCAAACCATCTAAGAGAAATAAAAGTTACAAACAAGGGTCTGTTTTAAAAAATTATTTGAAGTTTTTCTTTATTTTTGTCATTATAAAATAAAACGAATCATAATATGACATTATATTTAGAATCTTGAAATCCTCTGCTTTCTAAATATATATGATGTTAATATAATCATCGTTTGGAAATACCCGCAAAAGGAAGGAAAAGATAAGAGTCGCATTTTTTACTCCCGTCTAGCGGTAGAGTCCTTAAGCTGATGCAGACCTGGGCAAGAGCTTGGAATAGACTCCAGCCACGCGTGATTGTCTTCCGGGACACTCTTTGGATTTCAATTCAGATATTCTCAGATTAAAAACCGTCGCTGTTTATAGGCTGATGGAGATTTGCCACAAGGAAGGACTCTTAATACACACCCAATCGATACAACATTTAGCTCGCTGCTCTAAATTATCTTCAGATAAAACATTAATATTGGCTGTATTTTTGAAAACTCAAAAGGGAATTTCTCGATCGATCAAAAAAGAACCACACGTCTCTAAATTCTGTCAAACTTATACCAGCCATATTTGGAAAACTCATAAAGGATTAAAAGGAATATGTCGATATGTTAAGGACGCAATACAGATTTCTCTAAACGGACTGTTGAGGAGAGAAAGTATTATTATAGCCATTTATCGATTAGTCTTGTCCAGGTGTATGGATTAATAACCGCACGGTTATTTATCGTGCTAGAATGACAGACCCTGGAATTTCTTTCCCTCCAATTTGTATCATTGTTATTGATTTCATGTCTCGGCATATTCCTAGATGTCTGTTTTTCTTACACGTTGCTATTGAACCACGGACAAAACTTTCACGCTACCAATCCATCTATACAGAAATTTGGATCCCGCTGATGTTGTCGCACAGAAACTGATTATGTGTAAAGTTGGTTATTTGGAGAAACTTTATCATCATCATTTATCGATATGTCTTGTCTGTGTGTGCGAATTAACAGCTATATGTCAGAGTACTAAGGTTGTTTATAACACCAGCCCGACAGATCGGGTGCTCTCTCTACGCTTCGTTTGTACCAATGTTATTGATTCTACACCCGCTATTGTCTTCTGTCCGTGTGGTTATCAGAAAACAGCTCACGGATAACGAGACCGAATCTCCTTACTTTGGTTCCTGGGAGTCCATTACTTCATGTTTAGTGTTGCCGGCCCCGAGAAGACTTTAAAGCTTTTTTTCTTTTTGTATTTTATTTTAAATTTCATTATCTTAATATTATTGTTGAGATGACAGCGTAGCGAGAGGGAAAATTCATTTTTTGTCTAAAGTCTGGTAGCCTTTCTACGATTCTAGCTACTCTGTGTTACATCCCTTGCTGGATCGAGCACATATAACCAGAATCAAAGCTACTTCGTCTGGCGGATAAAGTGACCAAGTTTCAAGTTTCGCTATATAAGTGAGATACACTTGAGTACAACGTTTGACCCCAATAAAAGAAACAAACTGTCAACGTTAGATTTAATTTTGATAAAACCTACTGTTCAAATAGAGTATCGGTTTTGTCCAACATAATTTTAAACATGTCTTCTTCACATCTGCTTTTATTCAATGGCATTTATACATCAGAAGAAAACATTTTGTATGACATTTTATCTCTGTTATCCATCTCAGTGGAGTCCTACAGTGTTGCCATGGCAGCACCCATTGTCAGGGGATATAACTGCCTCTTTTTGATTGTCTGGTTGTAGTCTTCTTACGGTTGGGGAAGATTTTGGCACAGTCATTTTTGGAGCGAAACGAAGTGCTTCTATTTCTGGCGGAACAAAGTGCCTCGAAATTCTTCTTTTTCTTTGAAATATAATTGTTATAAAAGTAGCGGGAAGCATATGTCATATGTGGTCAGTAAGGTTAAGTTCAAAACGAGGCAACTTCCGCTTGGAACGCAAACAACACTATATATGACAAACGGTAACCCGATACGTATCGATTATTGAAACCACATCACTATATCCACTAACAGGTTTATTTATCACCGATAATGGGTCCTAGAGTATCTTCAGCTTATTAAGTGTGTAGATAATCTTGCCTGCTTTGATAACATGTTATACCAAATGTCCTTTGTGAAACGATGCTACTGAATTCGACGACGAGAATCTGTGGTCGGTGTTATATAAAGAAACCGTTTCTTAATTAAAATCAAGAGAACCGCTTTTCAGATAATCCGTCCACCTGAAAGTTGATTGATGTAACTTGAGGCACGGAAATACATTCCAGCCAAATTACTTAATAGTGTTAGAAAAGTGACATTTAAAGGGAAAACGCCCTCAGTTGGAAATAAATCTATAGAAAATGATTTGAAAAAAGCAGGCCTCCATTAAATTTACAGATACGATTCATTGAAGGCCACTTTGTTTGCGTTTTTTGTATTTTGTTTATATTTAGGAAAAACGTACAAACTAATTAATGTAAATGATGAGAGATGGAATAAGAAATGAAAGTAAATTAACACTTCCTACGCTTCGGCGTCAAAGACATCTAATTATCGGTTTAATGACCATATAGGTTGACTGCGTAAATATGCTGTCTGTGTGAGTAAGCCGCCTGTGAAAAGACCGGCCGTGTGGATAAGATGGCAGTGTGGATAGGCTGACAGTGTGAATAGGCTGGCTGTGAAGATAGGGTGACAGTGTGTATAGGCTTGGCTGTGTGGATAGGCTGGCATTGTGGATAGGCTGTTGATGTGGACTGAATAGTTATGCCGATAGACCTACTGTGAATATGTTGACTGTGGATAGACTGAACGTGTGAATAGTCTATAAAGTGCCAGGAAAACCTGAAGATGTTAATTTTCTGACCTGGTTGCTACAATCGTTCTATGAAACTTTTGCCTCGTTTTCACCACGAATTGAAACAATATAGAAATGTTAAAATCTCGCCTTACACATTTTTAACCTGCAACGATGGGAAGATGATTGACTAATGATGTTTTATTTTCTGTCTAGAATAACGATATCGGTCTTAAAGGATCTCAATTAACTACATTACCTTCAGTCAACCCTCTCTGATTTACAGCACATTACAGCCAATATCGTCAATAACTTTCTGAATTCCTTGTAATAATGCGGTCAAAATGATACTTTTTTTTATCTGAAACTAGAAAGTCCAACAGATTCTCTCAAGGAATGTTAAAGAACATTGACTGGAGAATGGGCGCCGTGGCTCAGTTTAAGGTGACGTGATATAGTAAACATCCGTCCACGCAGTTGATGGGACAAGGCGTGATTAACCACGTTCAAGTCAATCGACGTGGACAGGGCTTTATGAACCCCTTCAACGCAATAAATGGGGATATGGCGTTATGAACACCCGTCAACACAATCGATGGTAACATGAAGTAGTGAACACCCGTCAACCCAATCGTTGGCGACATGGCATGGTGAACACCGGTCACACACTTGATGAGGACATGGCGTGGTGAACACCCGTAAACGCAATCGTTGGTCGCATGGCGTGGTGAACCTCCGTCAATGCAATCGATGGTGACATAGCGTGTCTGTCATGGGGACATGGAGTGGTGAACACCCGTCAACGTAATCGATGGCCACATGGCGTGGTGAAGCCCTGACAACGTAACGGACTGTGACATGGCCCGCTGAACCTCTGTCAACGCAATCGACGCTTACAGAGCGTGTTGAACACCACTCAATGCAATCAATAAGGACAGGGCGTGGTGACCGCCCCCCCCCCCCCCCTCCCCCCCATCGCAATCGATAGTGACATGGCGTGGCAAACCTCTGTCACCGCAATGTATTAATATTAACCAAACTCTATTGCCAGCATTGAAAAGACGGATAACTGTCCATGTAGGATAAATATTTGTCATTACCCTGGGTTAACTCGCTGTTTCCAAAAAACAGATTTATTATACTTTTCGACGTTTGTAGCTGGTTTTTTGGTCATATCAATGCAACGTTTGAACGAAGACCAGTGGAATCTTCAACCCATGAAGCTCCTCTTAATGTTTTTACCGTGCAACAATTTTCCTTAACCTTATTTACTTCAATGATCCAGATCTTCCAGTTCGAAAAAAATTTTGGATTTAGAGAAGAAAATTGCTACAGGATCTTTATCACTATGGCATTTTTCTGCCAACCAACTTCTTCTCCGCATAATTTTAATAAGCAGATTAT
>JAVFBW010196205.1:0-19582 GCA_034783835.1 Mopalia ciliata
TTTTTCTATCTCCTTCATGTTAAAGTTTCTTAAAACAGGGTGTTTTTCACTTCAAAGTGTCTGTCTAAGCCCCTGGGGGTCAAGTGCTGTCCATGTGGCTTTACATTATAATTGAAAATAAATGCAGGTGGAACTTATGCATGGCTTTTAAAGCAGTCTTCTAGGACCATGTGTTGCATGTACAGGATACCTGTTCGTGTAAGGTTACAGTATCTAGGACAGAGGTTGAAAAGTCAGTGGTGGTTCTTAATGGTGGACCATAGAATTGCTGGTTGACCTCAGATGAACTGCGTTTGTTTACATGTAAACATATATCTATGCAGTCTGACAGACAGGTTTATTTCTGGAGTACTGGTCAATGGCTTGTGCTTATCTACATGTACCACTCAATATTGACCCATTTATTCCATGCTGTTACACTTCTCTGAGTTCACAAGTCCACTGGCACCATTTCTTCAGGACAACTCAGCTTTGGAGGGCGGACTGTGTAGACTGGTCTGCAGCCTCTTCAACAGGTTATGTATTGTTATTCAATTATCAATTGTCAACAGCAGGTGGTTGGAAGGGAGTTTCCTATTGCCTTGAAGCTCTATAAGAGCTGCATGAAGCAGATTTGTGTGTGATTTCTTGGTGTCGTACACCCTTTGATTGGCTCACATGTATCTTTAATTGGCCTGTCCTTTGTTGGCAGGTTGCAACCACATCAGAACTCTTGTTCAAGAGTTTTGTCCTGGTTTGAATCTTCTAAATGATATTCTTTTTGTCCAGCCCTCAGGCCAAGGGCAGTTTATTTGGACTCTAGAAAAGCTGTCTTTATCTAGAACTGGATGATTGAAGATTAACTTATTTTTAGAATTCACTGCCATCATACAAGTGAAATATCCTTAAGCATGGTGGAAAACACCAATCAATCTATTTGTCCTCATTTAAAAGTACATTGTTCTTAAATGTTACACCTGAAATGGAAAGCTTTTTGATTGGGGTAATGATGTACTGACCAGTGACCATATAGCATCAATTGGTCAGGCAGGTAATTTTTTTTTTGTCTTGGATAAAAGAAAAACTATTTCAGCTAAAAAAAACCAGTGCATTGACTATATGTTTGGAATAGCTAGTGTTTCCATGCCAAGTTCTGTTGTGTGCAAAATAGATTAAAAAACTGGCCAGTTAGGGGCTTGAATAGCCAGAAATCAAAAGTATGGTGTCCAAAATGGTCATTTTGCTTGACTCTTTACAATATTCCTATCTCCTGCATGTTAAAGTTTCTCAAAACAGGGTGTCCAAATGAGGCAATTGTTGACTTCAGGGTGTCAATTTGAATGAGTGGACACCCCTTTGCCTACTAAAGCCCCCTGTGGTCATTGTGGCAAATATGACTGTATCATATTTTTATCAACAGTTGTCTCCCTTTGTCCTTACTGAGCTTAGGAAGCTCACGAGCACAAAGAAGTGTCAGGCTGGCATTTGCACAGAACCAATAGCAAATTATGCACATTCCTTTTGCTTGGATAACTTAAGTTTTTGTCTAGGCAACTATATACACTAATTATGACAAATATTTCATGATCATTAAAAAAATGCCATTAACCTTGAATATTTTAGAGGTTAAAATCCATTGATTTTCAAATCTGTTCAAAGACATGTTCAATGAAAACATTTTCCTTTTGATTGATGTTCTTTGATAAATCCAATATATGACAACACTCCTTTTCCACTGAGACAAATCAATGTAATTTACCCTTGAATTTTTTTGAACTGACCCATTAAACTCCTTAATTTTTATTTAACATAAATAGTTTTTAATAAATTTTAATTCTGATACATGTACCAAACAGATGTTATATTTTTATTGAAAAAGACTGTATAAGTTCTGTTGTTTGATTGGGAATATTCTATTAGTTATAAAATAAAACAAAGGTTATTTTTTTAATGTGACAAAATGGCAGGCTAACACACATTCAGTGTCTTAGCTAGAATTGAAATTTATCCTTATTTTGAGGAATGTTGCCTGTCAGAAATTTTCATTTTCATTTTGTTAAAATTCAGAATTTCTACCTGTCATTTTTAACCATTTTCAAAAATCTGTGTATCGAAAATGACAGGTGGACATGTTTTAGCTTAAGCCTGCATACATGTACATACTGTATGTGTGACAGTTTCACTATGTGCTACATGTATGTACTATACCTTGACACATGCCAGACATAACACATGTTCACATTTTGTTCAATTCATGGGCATGCTTATACACAAGAGGCAGAGCTGTTGTAAATCAGTGCTTACATCTATTGTATGTTCATCTCTGACATTCATAATACGTTAACAAAAAAACATCTGTTGACTGATCTTTTTTAAAATTATAATTTATAAGTTATAAGTCATTGTGATGTTCATTGTTCAGGGCAAACAGACACGTAGGCTACAGGTAAATCGAACCTAAGTTTGTCCATAACATTGCTACTTTGGAAGCTATTTTAAAGGCTTTGAA
Organism: Mopalia ciliata; assembly: GCA_034783835.1. NCBI lineage: Eukaryota > Metazoa > Mollusca > Polyplacophora > Chitonida > Mopaliidae > Mopalia > Mopalia ciliata. The sequence continues at coordinate 2,489 of JAVFBW010196205.1, forward strand.
ATTGTGTTTGAAAGTCAGATGATTGATTGCACAGTCAGAAAGCGTCAAGATTTCTCAGAAGACATAAATTTGTCCCTTTTAATACATGTACATGCTGCAATATTTTCACAACTACATGTGTAGCAAAACTGTATCATTAAAAGCAATGTTCATACATGAAATTTGAGGCAATTTACAGTACTTATGATGTAGTCATGTAGAATTTAAGGATCTAATAAGTTTATGATATATTTCATTTAATTGATACATTGATAAAAAAATTACACACCTTTTAGTCTATGGGTTAAGAAATTTAATTCACATGTACTGTAGATATGGATTGTTGTGATAAGTCAGAGTAGCCCTTTTTTAATATTATTGTTGCAAATTTATTGAGACATATGTGTAGATTCCTATATACCTGCTCGGATAAGAACCTAAAAGTAAAATAACCGTACATCTAAATTGAACTTATTTTTTGACACACATGTGTGGATTCCTATATAAACCAGCTAGCATAAGAACCTAATATAGAATCTATCATTTTCAGGAAGAAAATATTCATTAGTTTCAATTTCAATTTTGCCCTAGAGAACTCCCAATTTTGAGGTATCATAATAATACCTCTTAATAGGATATATTTTTTTACTAATGTTATGAATGTTTTTTTCCTAAAAACAATAAAATCTGACTTTTTAATTTGATTTGTTTGATTGGGGTTTAACATCATACTCAAAGGTATTTCACTTATATAATGATGGATTGTCCACTTTGCACTATTCTTTGCCAAGTTGGGCTGATAAATCGAGAGGAAACTTCTATAAAACCATCCTCACAATAACCGGGGCCGCATCAGTTCAGATTATCAGAGTTCATGAAGTTCAATATGGAAAGTCATGGATATTAATAATGTAATAGAATTATAATGAGAATCTTGACAAATTTGAGAAATCTTCTCATGAATGTTAAGTGAGAGTATTGCTAATGATACATATACCATATATGAGTGCCTGAGGAAGTTCTTATTAATTATAACTGGTTGTTGATAATATGTTTCTGAAATTTTTACAGTTTGTGATCATGGTCAGGCTTCAAAATGTCAAAACCATTGTTCACCTTGCATTCGTCTGAACAAAACATCATTCAAGTTGACAGGTAATTGTAGCATTGTGCAGGTGTTTTAATTAATTTAGTGTGTTTGACAACTCTGTTTCCTCCATGCAGTGATGGTGATAATTGGGCTGTTATTGAAACGATACACCTGTCTGTAGGTGTTCTAGCCAGGTACATGTACGTGTCACTGGTGTGTAGGGTAACTAGAGAGGCTACTGAGGGAGCTGGAGGAGTGGAGGCAGATATATTTCCTATGATGTACAGGTGACAGTATACATGTACATGTTTACTCATATACATTGTAGAAAGGCTTTTGTACAGCTATAGACAGGTATTTCAACTATGATTTTAACCAAAAACAACTCCAACAGTATTTTGGGCTGGCTGCATGTTTTTATTTTGAACTGGCTTAACTGTTTAATTCTGGAATTCTTATGCTGCATTCTGCCACATTTTGTATTACATGTACAATCAAATAGCACACAATATCCGAACACCTATAGTTTTCAATAACATAACAAAATTTTATCATACTGTTACATGTACAAGTTACAACAGTTTTTTGTTGTACATTTTTGTGGCATGTTTGTGTATTACACATATATAAATCATTCAAGTTCAATAGCTGTATGTAACATTTTTATTGTTTTAGATAGATAAAGCTTAATTTCTGCCAACCTGAAAATTGTTAATGTTAAAACAATAGGTAAACTGTCTAATAGTGTCCTTATTGTCAATAATTACCAATAAAGAGTTTTAATATAGAAACTTTACAGGATTATTATTGTTCCAGAAATGAGATTTAATTGATTAATTGGTGATTTATGCCGTGGTTACAGCTATTTCAGTTATATGATAGTGGTGTATTACATCAATAATTGACACCAGCACAACGAAGATCAATGAGAATTGAGAAGCATTTCCAACATGTTGAATAGTTAATTTTTATCCAGTGTTAAGTAAAGACAGCATTGCTACTCTTCAAACAAACTGCCCTTTTATATAGCCAGCTAGGGCTGTTGCAGAATTGAAGTACGCTCAATAAATGGTCCGTTGTTAATTGACGCTTTGTAAACAAATTTATTTGTGCGTTTGGTTAAATTATTTTCAGGGCTTTCTAACTTGTTTCCAAGCATGTGAATAATGTATTGTGTCCTTGTTTATTAGGCTCAATGAGTCCAGTATTCATTTAGACTGCATACATGTACTTTGAATTTTTGGGTTATCATTAGCCACATGTGTCTAATACATTTTTGGGTTGTTTTTTTTTGTGAATGCAAATGTGATTAATATCCAGGGTCCAAACTAAAACCTGATGGCCTTTTTAATTTACAACTAGGCAATATAACAACAGGGATATGTATCTGGATTTAAATTGAAGGAAAAATCTGTATAAGCTAAGGAAATGATTATGTATTCATCCTTAACACAGAAGCTTATGTGCATATCATTATGTACAATGTAGCCTTTGTTTACCAGTATGTGTATTAATGACGAGATATTATTTAATTTTTATTGGTGGTTTTTGTTTATTTAGTATCAGTGTCCTACAAAGAGTGATACACTTTTGACAGAACTTATTTCATTTAACTTGTAGCAAATGTAAGCCAATTTTCTCTTTACACTGCCTAAATATTTCAGATATGTCATGTATTAAAGTGAAAAAGCATCAACATAGTGTCAAACACAAATTAATCAATAAACCCACTGTGTATCCACTTGCATCAACATTTATTGTAAACATTTTTTCGATCTTTTGTTAAGGGTCTTTATTATTTAGTTTTTTAATTCACAGATAACAGATATAAATGGATAAGGTCCATGAACGTAATAAAAGTTGTTATTGAGGTATACATTGTACAGGAGGAGGTCTATTAACATACATGTATTAATACAAGTTGTTTTTTAGATATACATTGTGCAGGATGACTTCCATTAAAATGAACGTACATGTAATATCAGAACTTTGTTATTGAGGTCTACATTATGCAGGCTAGGTCCATTTATGGATACATGTATTTACAATACAAGATGTTATTGAGGTCTACATTGTACAGGATTGAGGTCCATTAATGGATATTTACAATACAAGTTGTTATTGAGGTCTACATTGTACAGTATAAGGTCCATTAATGGAGATTTACAATACAAGTTGTTATTGGGGTCTACATTGTACAGTATGAGGTTCATTAATGGAGATTTACAATACAAGTTGTTATTGAGGCCTACTTATTACGGGATGAGATCCATTAATGGAGATTTACAATACAAGTTGTTATTAAAGTATAGTAACAAATGAATTCATTTTGACTCAACGTTTCGGTTTATTGATCAAACCAAGTTGTTATTGAGGTCTATATTGTAAAGGATGAGGTCCATAAATGTATGTAATACAAGTTGCTATTGTGGTCTACAGGTACAGTGTACAGGTCCATTAATGTACATGTAATACAAGTTGTTATTCACAGGCTCTATTACTTGTAGACTTACATACATGTATATATAATAACTCACAAAATATGTGCGATATCATTGCTATTTGTTCTGAAGTGTGAAAGAGACTCAGGCTTAAAACCACCTTCCTGATTAAAAAATGTACTTAAATGTCAGATGTTAATAATTGAATAGAAGATGGAGAGATTATTAAATCCTCTGTGGCTTACATTAAGGAACAGGACATTATCAATATTTGATTGTGGTAAAATGTAGAGCAAGCTGTATCGCGAAAGACTAGGATATGTAAAAGCTGAAGGTGTAACATTGTAATATAGTAGATTTTCTTTGTCCACAGGTTGAGGTCTCCTGCTTGAGTGGATGTAACTGTGTTATAATTCCTCTAATAGTTACCACTGCCCCCAGAAGAATCATGAGCGTTACAATATCACCAGATAATGCCACCAACGAACTCAAAGACTACGTGTCCCAGCTGGAGAAAGCCATAGAGGAGCTAAACTCTGTACGGGAGCACCTTCAAGGGAATGCTCATCAGGTAGGTCATTCTCAACATGTCCATGTAAATGTCATTCAAAATGTAAGTCCAGGTACCGGTAGGTGCATTCTGGTCCAACTGTGCTATATGTAAACTACATCTGAAGACACACATGTATGGTATACTAATATACATGTAGTTTGTAAATTGGTGGCACTGAAACATGTCTTATAGCAGTGACAGGTAGTTGCTATGAAATCCTTCATCAGGGTTTGAAATATGTTTAAAAAATGGTTATTTTAAAATTAAGCTGTGAATGTTATTGTTATATTAATTAATTACTTCTAAATGTTGATCGAAATCACAGGTCCTTATTTTCAACCCTTATTTTATAATCCAAGTTCAAATCTATGTTGTCTTTCTTATTCTTTCTTTTCATTGTTTGTTTGATTAGGGTTTAATGCATACTCAAGGGTATTTCACTTACATGATGACGGATTGTCCACTTCATACTATTCCTTACCTAATATAAGGTGGCTAACCAAGAGGAAACCTTGTTAAAACCATCCCTGCGATTGATTTCCGGAAACTCTCTCTGTGCAACAGTTGCATTTCCAAGTTGCTCATACGGCAGTCCCTGATAAAGGTCGCCTTGTCCTTTCCCCCAAGCCAATCTATCTTTTTTCAAATAAATATTGATTAGTTGCTATTAATATTTGGCATATTTTGGTTTTCTAAAGTGAATTATGAAATGCTGCTGTGTCAATGTTAGAAAACAAATATGCATTAGCATTCCTCATGTATTAAACATGTACTCTATGCAGTAAACTGTTGAATAAGATATAAGAATAGAGCTGGTCAAACAGTAGCTATCGTATGAGGTAGATTCGCAGAGTGAAACATGTCAATAATTCCAACAGATATGAGGTGTGTAATGAACACCACTAGGCATGTGTAACTCTAATTAGTACCTTGCATGGAAATAACTTCTGGCATTGAATAGCAGGCCCAGGATTAGCAAGGGAGCCAAACAAAGTTATTACAGAGAGCATGTAGATTTGTTGGCTGGAAATAGAACGGTGACATGGGCAGTGTGCCAAAGTGATATGATATAGTGGAGTTTCAGAGTTTGCTGCACTAGGTAACGACTTTAATTAGTATCATGTTTGGACTAACACACACATTCACCACCGGGCTAGTAACTCTAGATAGGTGTACCTTGTGGCTGTATGCCACCTACAGTGTTCTCTCAGAGTGATAAGAACTTACCAAAGTTATTAAAAGGTAGGTACGGAATTGTTGGTACCTAGTCCACTACTTTATTGTTTTATCCGCTTTAATACCTACATGTATACAGCCTTCAGGTAGTCAGATTTGAGTCCTAATTATTGTTGTAAGTACGGAATTGTTGGTACCTTAAAGGTTTAGTCCGTTATTTTATTGTTTTATCCGCTTTAATACCTACATGTATACAGCCTTCAGGTAGATTCGGCTCCTAATTATTGTTCCTCTCATGCATGTAAACTGTACAGTGAGATTTGAAGATTGGCCATTTTTACAAGATAAGGAATGAACGGGCAAACATTTTAAAATTTTAAGACGAGCAATGCCTTGCATTCATAAAATATTTTCATGGCAAACATGCATTCTAGAGAGATGATTAGACAAAAAGTGTATAGCCTCATTTATATGTTTTGAATAAATGAAGAAAGAAAAATCTGCTTTCTTCCCGCGGGACTCGAACTCGGGACCTTTGGGCTACAGGTCCAACACTCTACCGACTGAGCAACAGAGGCTCCCAGGAGAGTGAGCCCCAAATTCTAACATGGTGAAGACGGGGATTTTCTCTCTACATAGGGACACAGGATACCACGTGTAGGCTAATTGATTAAAGCTGTATGCATCATGCTGTTATAACTATTGAGTACATATTGTAAGTACATGTACATTGTACATTATCATTAACAATTTCAACCTCCTCTCATTGATTTTCAGGAGAAATGAAATTGACAACATTGTAAATAACCAATAAATGCTTTCAGAATCTCGACTTTCCAACAATGCTATCTATGTACTCCCACTTCCCTGTGTTCTCGGATAGAGTGTTCATCATACCTGACACAGATATTGACATTTGTTTATTTTTGTTGACAGGTAAAATGTGAGATCCACTCGACAGTGAGCCGTGAGTTAGAGGCTCTGAGAAACAGGGAGGTCTGGCTGCTAACACAGGTGGATTTACTGCAGAATGTAAAAGAGGATATCCTCCGCGGCCAACAGGCTCAGATTAATAGAGAGTTAGGTCGTGCTGAGAAAGGACTGGAGTACATACAGACAGACAAACATGCAATGACAGAGGACATCAGAACTGGCTTAGAGAGGTGAGCTTAATATAGTCATATTACTAATATCCACAGTATTTACATTGTACATGTGTGTGTTCTTGTAAGTTTGGTGATATTTTTTAAAATGAATAGCACTAGGACATGGGATGATGATTTTAAAAAATGATGAATAAACTTTGATAAAATCACAGGTAGAAATTTCTGATATTTGTACACACACTTTTGTGTTGTTAAATTCATCAAGACCATCCTACATTTCTTTGGAATTATGTTGTAAATTTATAAAATCACCAGATCTGCTCAAAATTTCAAGATGGTAAATAATTTCAAGAGTTTGAAGGAAAGTATCCGCTAAGGACATTTTCAAAATGTGTTGTGTGTTGTAAAAAATATGCAGCTCTGTAACCAGTATAGATAATAACTATGTTGGCATTAACTCTTTGTCGCTGGAATATGTTTTTCACATGTGGATCTATTTAGACGGAATATCCTTATAGAAAATGTAAAAAGTATATATTTTCTTCATCAGGAATACTTTCTCTATCTAAAAAGGCTAAAATATGGCCGCTGTCACTGCTTGCAGGATTCAAAGAGTTAATATTATTCAAGCAATATTTCTCATTATCCAGAATTTGAAACAAGAGTATATTTTGTTTTGAAATGAAGCTATGAATTTGATCAGTTATTCTTGTTTAATGTGGATAGTCACACACTTGTTGTTAATTGATTTGTTGTCAGATTTAGATCAGTTGTGATTTATGGCCAGTTATTGTTTCCCTATCGGAAATCTCTCTGACATGTCAAGTCTTTCATTTCTAAATAATAGCCTCTTTTAATGGCACTTGCCCATGGCCGTAGCTTATGGTAGCATGTGCGCTTACTTCTATCCTACTTCAATTTACCATTCACGGAATCGAGTGTTGTGAATCACATGATGTGGCTCTGGCAATGTTGAGGGGTGTTTTTACAAGGTTTCCTCTTAGTTTTCCCCCATTATAAGGCACAAAACAGTGTGAAGTGGACATTCCGTTGTTATAAATGAAATATCCTTGAGTATGACGTTAAACCCTGTTAAATCTCTGACATGTCAAGTCTTTCATTTCTAAATAATAGCCCCTTTCAAAGGCATTTGCCGGTGGCCGTAGCTTACGGTAGCATATGCGCTTACTTATCCTACTTCAATTTACCATTCACAGAGTCGAGTTAGTCGTGAATCACACAATGTGGCTTTGGCAATGGTGAGGGGTGTTTTTACAAAGTGTCCTCTCAGTTTTCCACCATAATTAGGCATAGAGCCTGTGAAATGCACTATCTGTCATCGTATATGTGAAATACTCTTGAGTACGACGTTAAACCCAACACAAACCAAGAAACAAAAAAATTCAATGGCACTTTGAGTGCTAAGGGAAATTGTGATTTGATTTGAAATCAACCTCTGGTATTAATCAATTAAACATAATTGATATGACAATAGTGTACAGCTATTAACAGTTGGATATTGATTGAGTTCGTAGGATTCCCTTGTTTATCAGGGATTGATCTATTATTAACTAGTCACTTGCATTATTGTTAACAATTGATTTCTATTGTCATATACTGTAGTTCTTAAAAACATTTTACCATCACACGGTTGTTGACCTTAATATTAAAACTGCCTCTATAAAAACAGTCAGCGACCAGATATGTGTTAATGTAGCAAATATCAGTTTACATAAAGCTCAAGTCTATTTTACTTTTATTTCTAAAAAGTTATTGCATTGGCACAAGGATGTTGATTCATTAAAATCAACGAACCATCTCATATTCTAGGTAAACTCCTCGAGACAAGTTTCTTAAAAGATCTTAACCTCGAGTTGTTATGGGTAACCTAATGATGTCTTCAGCAATTTATAATTTACTGAATGATTGGTGTTTTATGCCATACTTAAGGATATTTCACTTTTATGATGATGGTGTATTTCAACAATATTAGAGACTAACACAAACGAGATGTGAAGTATTTCCATAATCGTTAGAAAGTTTATTTCTTCCAGTGCTAAGTAAAGACAGCATTGCTGCTATTCAAACAAACTGCCCTTGTTTAAGGGCCCAACTCATGTCATTTCTGATATTAAAATTCACCAAATACCTGTTATGTTGGCTTCTTTAATAATGGACCCACGGCTCAGTGGTAGGGAGTGCGCTTCCTTACTGAACCTGCTTTGATTTATTGTTCACGGGATTGAGTCCACATGTTGACCATCAGGTATATGAGCGAGCCACATGTTGTGGCTCCCGCAACTGCGGGGGTGGTTTTTACAAAGTTTCCTCTCGGTGTTCCGCCATAATAAGGAACACCGACGGACTGTCCACTTTACACTGTACACAATCCGTCGTCATACAAGTGAAATACCCTTGAGTACGAGGTTAAACACCAATCAAACAAACAAACAAATCTTTAATAATGAAATGATAAGGACTGTAGGCATATATACGCGTATTATTTAAAATTGTACATGTATGCACACAACTGATTTCTGGTTGAAATCGATGAACCTGTGCCTTTCAGGGGTTCCAGTAAGCTACATGTAATTAGCAAACAATATGGCACTGCTCCTGTAATACAAATGAAAACTCTATACTCACCTGTAGTTTCATTTTTTGACTACTTCATGTATTAGCAGACAGTGTCCATTTGAACATTCAGATGTCTACATGTATGATCCATTTGACTGTGAGCAGCAAACAATGGAGTTTACACTACACATGTAGCAGTCTTGACCCTTATCTCAATAAAGGTTTTTTCCAAGTGAATTTTCTTGTTTCTAAGTTGTCACTACATGTACCCTATTATGTTGACATTTAATGCCAGTTTCACATACATTAACATATTAAGCTGTATATACCTAGCTCACATAATCATGTAACAGTGTTAAACAAAGAAGTGTGGGGCTCTTTCTCTGAAGATAGTTGAATAAGGGGGTGCTGTGTTTTAGTCAGCTGGGTGTGGGGTAGTGGGGTGGCTATCATCTAAGACAACAGCTCACAGGTAAGCTTACTACAGGTGTGGGGCTGTAGTGTATACCTATTTCCTACAAGCTTGTCTTAGTTGTTGAATAGACCCCCAAGGTTGCTACATGTACTTGCAATATTGAGGCTTTTAGTCATTGAGCAACAACAACAACATCATTTTGAAGCATTGACTTACTGAAGATGTTTGGTTATCGTTATGGTGCTAATTCTCTCTACTGTAGATTGGACTTGACTGACTTGGCCCCAGAGGAATCCTCCCATATCAGCTTTCAGGCTGATGCCGCAGGACTACGGGACACGATCATGGAGTTTGGTAAAGTGGACGGGGGAAATCGGATCATTCGGAAAGTATTTGCTGATGCTAACACCCCGTCAGCGAGTTTACCCAAACCTTTTGAGGATTACGATGATGCCGAGCACCATGTGCTCTATAAAACTCTAGAGGAGGTGAACAGAGGAAACCGTGCCTCATCAAATGTAAGTCTCACTGTATACATAGCACAGTCTGATATCTTTTTTAGGGATTGATTTATAATAAAAGTTTTATTTCAAGAGGGTATTATTTACAAAATACACTCAATCTGCAATATGTGCACAGTGGGCTGAATTTAAAATTTAATTTTGACCAAAATTAGTCAATATCCAATAATTTCAAAGTGAAAATGTTTAATTTCAAGGGAAAATATTCAGTTTCAAGAAAATAGGTTGCATTCTGTTGCCCTGTTGTTCGCAGAGCTAAAGGGTAACAGGAAGCAGATTTGTTTGTGATGCTCTGTATTTGTGTCCGTCGTCATATAAGTGAAATACCCTTGAGTACGACGTTAAACACCAAGCAAACAAACAAACTCAAAGCATGTCACATTCCCTCTCAGAAAACATATTTCTTAGAATTTAAACCATTCTGTCCTCATCATTGCCTTCTGTTTCGCGATTTTATGTTATCTACATGTTCATGTGTTTTGGCCCATTTGTTATTGTTTGTACATTTTAACGATTTACAGCCTCGGTGTGGGGTAAAACACTAGACTACTGAGCTTTGCTCACATTTGCACTTGTTTAAAATAATGATGAAAATGCTTGATTTAAATACTTAGGATGACACGAAGCTACCTAAATAAATTGGTGAATTATTTCAAAGAAAATAAATATTGTTTAGATCCAAGAATTATTATTATTGTTTTAGGATGGAGTCAAATTCTTACGATTAGGACGGTTGGCAAGAATTCATCCCTCAATTCACCAGTTTGCTGCTGAAAATTTAGTTAAGAAGCTAACAAGTGTTACAGACCTTCGAGAGTTTTACACTAATCAGGTAAATGACCGTATGCCTTTGAGATTTATTGCCAAGGGGGCTAATAAATTTAATCCACTAGTAGACTATGTTACACCATGTTTAAGGCTTACCTCTTATCTGCTTTTAACGGTTTTAAAAGCAAAAACAATACAAATGTTAGGTTATGTCACAAATGTTGAGCGGGCGGTTGGAGGACGCTTCATGTTGCCCCGGTGCTCTCAGAGCTAAAGGGGAACAAGAAGGTGTCTGTATTGTGTCCTGTTGTTGTCCTGTATTTGTCCGTTATGTCTTTGTTTGTTGCCAGTGGTGTCAAGGGTGTTTTCCTTCACCCATTGGGCTGGCACATTGTCATATAAGTGAAATACCCTTGAGTACAACGTTAAACCCCAAACAAACAAACAAACAAAAATTTGTTCCGTGTTTTTTTTTTTTGTTTTTTTTTTTTTTTTCTTTTTTTTTCTTATAGGAAATCGTTGCAACAACTTGCTTGGGCAGTAACCATGTAATCTTCTCTCAACGGAAATTTGACATGTGTATTGTTGATGAGGCTTCACAAGTTCTACAGCCTGCCTGCCTAGGTCCTTTGTTCTCTGCAGACAGATTCCTTCTAGTTGGTGATCATAAGCAACTCCCACCAGTTGTTCAGAGTCAGGATGCAAAGTAAGCCAGGAAGTGCCACTACGATTCAGTTTAGAATTCAGTAGGGTGAAAAATACTTATGTGAACCAATCAAATTTCTAACCCAGTCAAGCGGGCGGTTGGAGGGAGCTTCATGTTGGACTGGTGTTCTCAGAGTTAAAGGGGAACAGGAACCCGATCTGTTTGTGGTGTCTGTATCGCGTCCTGTTGTTGTCGTCCAGTGGTGACAAGGGTGGTTTCCTTCACCCATTGGGCTGGCACGTCGTCACATAAGTGAAATACCTTTGAACACGACGTTAAACCCCAATCAAACAAACAAACTAACCCAGTCAAAGTCTTTGTCTAAGTAACCATTTGTTTAATTCTAATGTAGCTATTTAAAGCCAAATTCTCAGCTGAAATAACCTTTATATCCTTGAAATTTTACCATTCAATACACTTAAATATGGCATGGATTTATCGTTTCTTCAATTTATAAAATTCCTACGACCTCAAGCAGTTAATATTTTGAGCATGGCTAAACCTTGTCCATGACGTCACACGATTAACACTTACAGGTTAATATCATGTGTGAACCAGTGACCTATATAGGTCATTGTTTTGTCAACTGTCAAAGATTTAAACAGGTGACTCTACAGGTCTCTTGACGTAGGAACCTATTTTGAAAAGAAAGATATTGGATTGGTCAGTATTTGTGGAGCTCTTCTATTTTATGATAAAGTTGCCTAGACATGCCCGCATGCATAAATTTGGCTGCACTTTGTGCATTACCTAGTGTTTAAGATCTAGTTATAAAATGGATATAGCTGTACGAGAAAATTAGAGAGCATATTTGAACACAATTTTATTACAGCCGCAGTATCGCTTTAAAGTGGGGACATTTTTATTTTGGAAGGGAGCAGTAAGCCATCAGACTAGCAGTCATTGTATGAGTGAAATAATCACACTAATTTATTTGAACTCCAGCCCAGTGTAAACATTTATGTAACATAATCCAGTTCGTTTTAGCAAGCAGAGCATCTAATTTTAGTTTTTGGTATTTTTTGTTTCAATTTTAAAAAGAATTGATAAAAAATCATAGTCAAGTCAGACCTAATTGAAACCAGGATTTGAAAATCTAATATTTTTTACATTGTCTTAAATGTTGGCCTTTAATTTCTCAGAAAACTTGGAATGGCAGAGAGTTTGTTTAGTCACCTGGACTCCTCAGGTGTGACATATGAACTCAACTTACAATACAGAATGAACAGGTATGGCAAAAATAAGTGTATGATTGGTAAACTTGAACCCGGACCTTGTTCATTTATTAATGTAACTTAACTAGGCAGAACACGAACAATTAAAAACAATATATAGAGAATCGCTACGTAGCGCTATGTTTGTTACAGATGGTGATCCTGATTGGAAAAAGTTCCCTGTTGTAGTGTATTAATACATAGTGATATCACTACCACCCAGGTCGCGAAATGTCAAATTTGAGTGGTACAGGTAACCAAAAAACATACCTGTCGCAGAAAAAAGTCTACCTGTTTCCAAGTCCAAGCGGTTAGCATGACCCCGGGTTTGATTTGACCTGTCAGGTATTGAAGTGAGTACTGGTGGTTATTTTAGATTTATTTATTCCATTTCAGTTCAATAATGGAGCTCAGTAATAAGCTGATATATGGCGGAGCATTGCAGTGTGGCAACCAATTAGTGGCCACTTCCTGTCTACCATCGACCAATCAGGACAAACTTCAGGTGACCTGTTGTACATTTGTTCACTAAATAAAATAAATTATAAACTGCATCGTTTGGTAAGCTAGAAATTATGTTTTGGGAACATTGAAAAAAATACTTTCTGCTTTTAATTTTTCCTGTAAAAAACAATTTTTGATACATATTTATTTAAAATCAAAATGTATTAGTGGCAACAGTTTGTTTGACGAGTAGCAATGTTGTATTTTTTTAGCACTGGAGGAAAATTAACTTTCCAACATTATGGAAAGGCTTCATATTTTGATCGGCTAGTATCAGTTATTGTTGGAATACATTTGACACCATATAAGTGAAATACCCTCAAGCACGGCGTAAAACACCAATCAATCAATTAATCTTTTCAAACATGCCCTCTGGCTAAGTGCAGTTTGTTTAGAGCTTTGAATTACTGTCATTATTTTATCAAAGCCCTTCATATTTTATGGGCCCGCGGCCGTGGCTCAGTGGTAGCGAGTGCGCTTCCTGAACTGAACATGCTTCGATTTATCGTTCACGGGTGATTGAAGGGAGTGTGCTGTTGCCCTTGAGCTCTCAGACCGTAGGGACAACAGAAAGTTGATGTGTTTGTGGTGTCATTGTATACTGTCCTCTGATTGTCCTGTATTTTCTTTGTTGTCAGTTGTAAGGAGGGTGGTTTAAGTCGTACAAAGATCAATCAGATTGAAATTTAATTTTGTTTTCTAGTCGTCTTTAAAGGTACCATGGATACTAACCTGTCTGAGTGATAAGCTGGAAGAGGCAGCCATTTTTCTGGACACAAATATGGTAAGGAAGTGAGTAAAAGAGTGGTTGATGGGAACTATTGAGCAGTTTCCAAAATATCAGCACCACCTTTCACTTGTCGCTTTTCATTACTCAAGGGTATATGTGTAAGGTAAAGATAGGCCTTCAAAACAAGTATTGCACCTAAACCTCAAATTACGCAGATTCTTGTCAAGACCCACGTCCGAAATATAGCGAAAACGTACACTATTTAAAATTTATTTCACAGACACACACTGATTCGATTTTGTGTATAGCGTACATTTGACCTCAATCTGGAGTTATGACGGTGAGTGTATGAACAAGGAAATTCAACTGTTAATAGAAACAATCAATGTACCGGTATTTTTAAGCAAAGGGCCTCACTCAGCATTACGTCATTTGCGCACCTGGTCTGTTATAATCAGTTGATTTTATATAAACTTGACCTTTATTCTTATCAAATAGCAACATTATAGGATCAGTAAACTAAACAAACTCCCAATCGTACATCCGCCAGTGGTTTGACACATAGGCAATATAGCCCCATATCAAAGCCTTTAAGCTCTAGCAATTTTATTTTGTAAAGCCATGTATGTGTTGAAAATCACTTGACTGATCAAATCAAATAGCTCAAAACAATATGGGGATAAGAACCATGTTAGACTGTCATTTAAAAGGAAAAAAAGGACCTTCATTCCACTCAACTTTGCCTGCGGCCGTGGCTCAGTGGTAGTGAGTGCGCTTCCTGAACTGAACATGCTTCGATTTACTGTTCACGGTTTCGAGTCCGCCTTTCGACCATCCGGTATATGAGCGAGTCACATGTTGTGGCTCCGGCAATCGCAGGGGTGGTTTTTACAAGGTTTCCTCTCGGTTTTTCATCGTAATAAGGCTGTGTACAGTGTGAAGTGGACATTCTGTTGTCATATAAGTGAAATACCCTTGAGTACAACGTTAAACACCAATCAAGAAACAAAACCACTCAACTTGTTCTATTTTGCTTTTCACTTAGGTACCAGCTCCAGAAAGTCGAGACACTCAAGGGTTGGTGAAAAATGATGCTGAGGCAGAGATAGTGAACACCCTAGTCAGTGCTTTTATACAGGCAAGTTAATGGACAGGGTTCATACGGGACCTTGAAGTCCTTGACAGTACTGGATTTGTTAGTTGAGTTTGATTGAAATTCTACCAAGCTTTCGGGGTTGACATAAGTTCCTCTTTTCAAACAACAGAGCCATAACAGCTTAGTTAACAGAAAACAGGCTCTTTTTTTTACCGCTGTGTTTATTATATTCCCTGCTAAGAATTTGGGGGGTACACTGGAATTGGCTTGTCTGTCTGTAGACACAATTTTGTCGGCCTTCTTCTGCTACAGTTTTTACTCTATGAAAATTTGTGCATATGTTATCCAGGTGGTGAACTTGTGCAAGATGTCGGAGGTTCCATTGATCATTTTTTCCTGACTTATTGCTCTTTAACAATCATATAGTGTTGTTACACAGGGCCAATATTGTCCGGCCTTATTCTTCTTTAATTTGTATTCTATGCTAATGAAAACTTGTGTGCATGTTACACATGGGGTGAAGTTGTGCAAGATGTGATTATAAGCCTCTGTTGATCATATTTTCCCAGAGTTATATCCCTTTAACAAGTCTATTGTGTTGTTACATAGGGCCAATATTGTCCAGCCTTATTCTTCTTTAGATTGTATTCTATGCTAGTGAAAACTTGTGTGCATGTTACACATGGGGTGAAGTAGAAGTAGAATTATGAGGCTCCTTCGATCATTTTTACCCAGAGTTGTTCTCCTTTATTGAAGGCTGTAATATTAAAAATAGGTACAATTTATCCAACTCTGCACATTAATTTGTACATATATGCTGTCTACATGTCCAACTTACTACTTGCACATTTTCAAAAAAACTGTAACTACCTGTCTGTTCCTCTGCCTTTTTCTTCTGAATGTGCATATATTGTCGTTCATGTTGATCCTCACAAGTCAACTGGTTGGTGGTACTCCTGATAGTCTACTTCCTCATAGTGAGTGTTGGTAACATGATCAGCAAGCCTAAGTTAACCATCTGTTGGCACAAATGTAACTATCCACTTTTGATCTCTCACAGCAACTCGATTCCTGAGTAAAAGCAAATAAGTAATTATTGTATTTGGATAATATTGGAATATTTCTGGACAAATTGATGATGTAAAATTCCAAAAATAAAAAACACTTAATTCATTTTCAAAACTTTAAATACATTAATAACTTTAATTGTATTCTTAATAGCTTAAATGTGACAGTTGATGACAATGTTGACGATAATTGAAAAGGTTAATACAAAAAAGCAATTTTTTATTAATAGATTGAGAGTTTTGTTCATATAAAATTGTTTGGGTTTAAAAGATGATATGCAGTTAATTATATTTTTTCATCCTTAGTCATTTTAAAATAACTCAGTTTAGATGATATTGATAATGTACTAAATTTATCAAACTGTTAAGAAAAAAATGAACGTTTGTTTTGGAAAATAAATTTAAAGTTTTGTTCAAACGCGAGTGTTTGTGTGTGGGTAATAACAGGTTAATGTCTCTATTTAATGACGAGTGGGTGAGAGGGAGCTTCCTGGTGCTCTTGAGCCTTTCAACCATCAGTTATATGAGCGAGTCACATGTTGTGGCTCAGGCAATCGCAGGGGTGGTTTTTTACGAGGTTTCATCCCAGTTTTCCACCGTAATAAGGCTGTGTGAAGTGGACAATCCGTCATCATATAATTAAAATACCCTTGAGAACGACGTTAAACACCAATCAAACAAACAAACAAACAAAAAAGGATTTGTGGGCTGAAACCATAAAGCAATTTCTCACATAACCTTAATTTTGCTTTTTTAAAATAGCCATTGGGATTGTTGTGTAACTAAAAGGATACCTATACCTAAATCTTGTAGTTAAGTTAATTAATCTGTATTGTGATATAAAAAATTGCTTTGTATAATCATCTCCTGGTCCTCGAAAGTCCTTGAAAATGTGTGGGAAAAAGTGCTGGAAAGTCCTTATAAAAGATTTTCTCACAGGAGTGGGAACCATGAATGGATGTTTTTCTTGACATTCACTAACATTTCTCAAGCATGTCACCTAGGGGATAAATATTTTTCTCAAGATATATTTTGGGAAGATTTCAAAAACGCTATCACTCTCTAACGGAGAGCAGAGCAGTAGGATTGAAGTATAGACAAACTGCTTGATGAGTGAGTAACAGGATTTCACTCTGGCAATCTCAGGGGGG
>JAVFBW010196206.1:0-10103 GCA_034783835.1 Mopalia ciliata
CATTCTTTTGTTATCCATTTGTCTTCTGCACTTCTATGCATATTGCATATTTCTTGTTATCACTATATCTCAGGAACTGCTGCTCCGATCACTTTCATGTTTTGTTTATAGCTTCCTTTCATGGTTTAGTTTTGCTGGTTTTGGTTTTGATACATGTAGTGTCTAACTTTTTAATATACCTAGTAAACACAATTCTTCTTAAACTGGCCTAGGCACAAGACGGAAAATCAAATCGTGAATCTGTCCCCTCTCAGACCCTTATCTTCAAACTATCTTAACAGTGTGGGCGTCAAGATCCATTCATTGATCTTTTGTTTTTAAACTCTATAGAGTTTTTCTTTTCCGAGCCGATCAGGATTTTTGGCGCGTAGTCTATAAATATGCACATGGCGTGAACTTTAATGGCGATCAAATGTCGCCATGCCTGTATACATAGGCCCCTCGAACAGCGTTGACAGTTTGAACAACAAAAGATAAAAAATAAACAAATTTCGGTCCAAACTGGAAAAATGTATTTTGCAAAATGATAATTCAGTAGTCATGGGTAACTATGAACTATATGTGAATCAGCAAACTATTTTTCGTTTTAATCGAGGATATGAGATCTCGCTAAAATGATCAATGTTTTAACATTACGAAAAAATTTTAAGGAGGGTGGCCTCACAAAATATCAAGCGATATTTAATAGAATATTTGTTTCGTACGTGTTTAAAAATGATGTTGCAAGTAAAACAATCCAATACAGCGGCCTTGCAAATATTCAAAAGCCAAGAAAAGAACGAATATAAGTGCCCAGAGTCTCATATGCTCATAAAACATTTATTTGCTCATTCATCTTTAACTGTCGAGTTCATTTCTCATGCTTAAGTATTGAATGCAGTGTAACTAATTCATAATAAACTACGTCAAAATATAAGAGTCAATCCTTTATAAGAGCCTATAGAAAGGTAACAAACAATAAAGGAATATTGTCACTGTCAATTTTGCTGCATCACCAACTGCTACAATTTAAGTGCTCGTCCTGTACATGTTTCATAAAAATAAAAACGTCTGAGCCACATGGACTATTTCCAAGTGTAATATCAATTAATGACATCAGGCTTTCTATTTTATCCCTCTATCAGAGTTTTATTTTCCTACCTTTCAATATTTAACAAGGCAAACAAAAGCGATAAATTTAATTGGTTTTTGAATGAAAAACAAATAGTTTGTCTAATTCATTCCTCTTTACATTTTATTATGAATTGGACAAAATGCTTGCACATTTTTTTGTATTGTTATCAAAATATGTTTTGAAAACATAACGCTACATTCTGTAGGCTAAGTGGAAATGCATTTTTTAATCGAATTAGTTCGAATTATATACATAAAATAACGATTGACTTACTATTATAAGGTCCTATCTATAACTGTTTTTGTTTTGTTGTAATTATAATAATACTATCATGCATCTTTTTCATATTTCTTTCCTTTTTTTTTTTTTTTTTTGCGCTCCATATTTTTGTCCTTTATGCATGTTTAAGTACTCACAAAAAGCTATAATTGAATTTATTCAATCTATCGATTTTGTTTGTATGTATCGTAGAAGTGTAGGCCTATATATGATATGGAAATACAGAGTCGGAGTAAACATAAGTAATTTAATCACTTACTTCAATGCTCAAGTGAAATGTATGAAAAGTTTGTAAGCGAACAAAACAAATTCTAAGCATCGGGAAAACACGTTTTTTAACAGATAGTTTATTATATTTTATTGTAATTAAGTCACTTTAAATCTGACTCAAAACTCATTTAAGATTACTTTTAATGTAACAGATAGTTCCTCGGCTGTTCCTGTGCCCTAGTACTGACGACAGAAGGCAGTATTCTTGCCACAATAATGAGGCACTTCAGCTTAAATGTGAGGTGAATATCTCGAAAGCTGCAAAGGGTGTAAAGCTGTAGTTCTTCCAGTTTGTTTGGAAAGTAAGAGCTACGAAACAATCATTTAACAACAACCACAAAAGATTAAATATGAATTGTCAGATGGGACACCGACCAAATTCCTCTTTCTTGGACATACACATATAACTAATGCAGATGGTTTATCTCCGACATATGGAGGAGTCATACAAGGTGAAGAAAGTTTTGTCTTCCGCCGACAATAAAAGGATAAATATTCCACTTTTTATCTACCAGCCGACAGTTCATAATTCGAAAAACGACATTGCTTTCCTATTAACTTAAGCTTCGCAAATACGGATTGTATAATTCTGACAACCTTTATCAGCCGGAGGGAAACTTGATCCGAGTTCGTATCTTATAGACTTGTATTATACAGTCAATAGAGATATGACCGTTAGCCATATGAAACCTTTAGAAATATAAGCCCTGCCTCTGAATAAAAAATAATGTTGAATCTGTATGGCCCCTTACTTTGCCCAAAAACATTCTATCTTGTTCGTTGGACACTCACTGAGGGACGATTCCCAACTGTTACACGTCACGGTGTGTCTGCCAAATCTCGTTCGAGAAAAAATTGAGAAAACAGTTTTAATCGCTCAAAAATGAGTAGGGTAGACTGCTCCGAATTGATTGATTTCGACATGAAAATCGATGTTAAGTGGTCGTTTCATGGGTGGATCAAACCCTCAAGTGTTCAAAGAAGAAGATGGTATGGTTTGCATTGTTCATTATGTTGTGTATAGTGACATAATGATATGCTGAGATCGTACCTAAACTTTACAGAAATATATAGAGTTTATACAAAAAAACTTGATACATTGGCTTCATTATGCGATTGAATTGAATTATGGAGTAGTGTGTGCTGAAGAAGCTTCATCGTCACTCATGTGATTGCTTTAATGGATCAAGCTGGCTCCCTGTGCCACATCCGAAAATCTTTGAACAAACTAGGGGGTCGCCTAGCTTTTAAGTGTTTGATAATAAATAAAAAACGTTATTGAGAAAATAATAGTTTTTTCATCTTATTTTAAAGTTTGAGACTTATTTAGTGTCGAATAATAAACAATAAGAAAGAAATAACCATTTACTTAATATACCCGATCTATACGTTATACTTTACTATACACAGTATATAAGGTATAGATCGGGACAAATCCATATATTTAGTAAATGTTTATTTCTTGCCTTATTGTTTATTCTTCGACACTAAATGAGTCTCAAACTTTATAAATAAGATTAACAAACTATTATTTTCTCATAACGTATGTTATTTACTATCAAACACTTAAAAGCCAGGCGACTGTGGGTGCATGGTTCCACGCCCATTTCTAACATGTTTATTTTGACATGTTGATATATTGCCCTGACCTTTATTCTTAAATGTGAAATATAACAAAAACAAACATGTAATATTGTCTGTTATACAGGTTCCTTTCGTTTCATCGTCTTGTTCTTCAATTGTATTCTCACCTTTGGTCCATATTTCTGTTATGACATGCCCACGGTATTACAGAACGAGATCCAAGGGGTAGGTTAAATGAGGTGAATTTCTCAGCGGTCATCATATTTAATTGTTTCTAGCTATGCCACATTCAGCATTAGTTTCGGAATAAATGATGAAACATAATATCCTAGATGTGATAGCTATCCGACAGGGTTGTATTCGATGTAGCAACTGACCTCTAGAAAGAATTTCATTGACCAAATATACACCTCGTCATAAATATCACACCACCCACTTTTTATCATTAAGTAAAACTGGATCTTCAACCACATACAAACGGTGCGTAGAAAAGCACATTAAACTGTTTAGATGGCCTCCTGTGAGCGTCCAGCCAGAAAATTGACTACACAAGACGGAAGTTGAGTAGTAATTGAAGGTTTAATTGTAGCAAACTAAAGTTCTCTAAAATCACCGTAAAATCAGATGAAATAAGTATGGCTGCCGGGGTCGTTACAACACACACCATCAACATTTCACATTTCGAAAACTATCACGCCAATCTTTATGAAACTTGGTTGGCACATCAACCATTCACTGTAATTGTGCCTTTTACGAAATATGAATTACGGATTCATCATTTTAAAAATCTGTCCGTCTGTTCGTCCGTCTGTCTGTCCTGCTGGACCGATGGCTCTAATCCGTTTTTGGAGCAGAACTCGAAAATTATAAGGCCTATCTTTATGAAACTTCGTGGGCACATTAACCATTAACTGCAGATGTGCTTTTTGCATGGCGAATGTTTCTACCCACTTTTAGAACAATAGTCCTTACAGTTTTTTAGTTCTTCTGTTGAAACACAATGTCCCACTTTGTATCTATATAAATAACATAAACAAAAATCTCCGTTAGAGCAAGAGACAGATATTTAAAATGATGAATCCGTCATCATTTTAAATATCTGTCAGTGCGTGAAAAGTTTGTTACATATCAAAGCGTTAATGAAATCAAGCAGTAACTTGCTGAAATTGTAACGATATATATTGCAGTGACTGTATGTGTGTTCTCTGAGCGGAAAATGAATAACTGGACTTTTTGTTAAACGACCTTGGGCAATTCCCAGAAAAATGACTTCAATATTCCCAGTAGCATATATCTTATTTAACGATAACGTGATCTGCTGTAGTACTTTGCAATCAGCAAGATATCAACGACTTTCATTCAATGCAACAAACCGAAAGAAATTACATATACTACATTCATTTATTATTATTTTCAAGGCAAGAAAGTCGGCTGATTAACTGGCAATGTAAGACAGTTAATTTCATAATAGGTTTCTTACGAGACTTCTTTTATTTGCCATGTCAATAAATTAGCGTATTTCTTTATGAGTTGTCAACTGGCGGGTGACTGGGTTAGGCGTATTGATGCAGTTCCACTTGAGTCACTTAATAATGAGTCATGTAAGGTTCGTGGGACTTTGTTAAAAACAGAGGTGCAGTTTGAAATATTTCACTTTGAAATACTGTATCAAAGAGAAGATTGGTGGGTGACGGTTGATATCCTGCAGAGGTTTTACGAGATAATTTTTTTCTGGGTTTTAACCAAACACCCATAGAACTAATCCGCAATAGAAGTAAAATACCCTTGATCATTTATTGAGTTTTTTAAAAGTGAAGATTATAAATATTTTCTTTATTTTGGGATATCACTTTCTTAGTATGAACAGTCAAAGTCAAAATCTTTATTTAATGTCGGTGGTGAATACAAGAAACATTAGCCTATAGGCTACTTATGCCGACGGAATATAATACTGAAGTAATAATAACAAAAACAATAATAATAGAATAAAAATATATGAATTCGTATTTACAGTGGTAAAATTCAAAAAATAAATTTGTTTATAAATGCATTTTATATTTATTTGTTTTTGTTTTTGTTTTTGTTTTAAAGAGTAAATATCACAATTCTTTGAATAATACTACAGATGATAATACTAAAGTGAAATACGACCTGGTAAAATACACACAAGCACACCCATTCACACACCTTATTTCTCACTTATATATACAAGATAAATAACTTAAATACAATTCTTAAATAAACAATTGAAGGAAATAAAACAATTGAATTGGAATTGATTATAATAATTCATCACATAGGCTACATGTGCAGCCGTACCAATTGTCCAGATGTAATTTAAATTCTTTGACAGAGTTAACTTGTTTCATGTCCGCTGGTAAATGGTTCCAAAGTTTGGCATCTTGGTAACTCAAGGAGTTATACCCATACGATTGAGTCTTAAATCGAGGTACATTTACAAGGTTGTTATCACGTAGTGAGTACTTGGAGGCTTTTGGTATAACAATGTCGAGATGATACTCAGGGGGTATTCTCTTAACAATCTAAAAGACATCGAGAGCGATACAGCGAGTAGGATACAATTTAATTGTAATGGTACCAGACTTAGAAACCAATTTACCATACGGACTGCTAAAATCATTAAACACAAATCGTTATGCTCCTTTGTTTAATTTTTCTATTTTTTCCGAAGACGATTTAAAGCCGAACGTCCAAACAGTGGTACAATAACAGAAGTTGGATAAAATAAAAGATTTATAAATGGTTAATTTAGAACAAATCCGCAGATTATAGTTCAGAACATTTAACAGATCCTGTTGTTAAAAAAAAAAAAAAAATCGCCGGACAAATGCATGGCAAATTTATTCAACGCTGAAGATAACTTAATATTAACTCTAGTTAAAATACAAAAAAGAGATAGCAACAAATTAGAATTGGAAGGAGACAGCTTTATAGCCAAGGGATTGTACAGCTATATGTTAGTTCGTGTGGCTAACTGACAGCCTGCTGGCAAACGCCAGAATTTATAAGGTCCAGTCGAACTTACCATTAACTCTAATTTAAATACAGAAAAGAGATATCAACAACAAAAGATTTGAAAGGAGATAGATTATAGCCAAGAGGTTTAACAGCTATGTCATTGTGTGGCTAACTGATAGCCTACTGGCGAACCCTAGAATTAATAGAGTCCAGTCGAGACCTCTCAGTCAACCAGAAACGTCAGAGAGAGTCGACAAATATTCAATGGACTATTTCTACAATTAAACATTAAATTGCAAATAGTATAGCAAACAGTTCAGGAAACTCTAAATGAAACAGTGGAGTTTCCTGATCTAATTTCCACTACAAATGTTTGCAGCGTGTAACATTTGATTCAGTAAAGAGGTCCTGCGGTAAAAGGTTGCTTTTGTGGTATATCCGTCATTAACACGACGAGTTCTGTCGGCTGCTTATGGTAAGGTTCTGTTCATACCGATCACAAAACTTAAAGCGACGCTCATTTCTGCAGTGAAATTCATATAGGTAAAACGGCATCACGTTTTGTGTTGATTTATAGGCTCTAATTTTCTAATCGAGCCATATCCATTTTATAATTGGATCTTTAACATCAGGTAAAGCTAAAACAACAGTCAAATTCATCCACATTGGTAATATTTGGCAACTTTAATCACTTAACTGAAGAGCTCTACAAATATTGACCAATTAAATTGATTTCTTTTTAAAATAGGTGCCTGCGTCACACGACCTATAGAGTTGACTGTTTATAGTAGGCCTTCCTTTTGCAGTTCACACATGTGGTAACCCACTTTATACCCAGCGACAGTGTGCATCCATTCGTACATCACATATACATTCTAACCTAAGATTTAAGCTAATCTACAATTCCACATGGCAGAAACGTATTTTTTTCTACAAGATTTTTAAAATCGGTTTAAATTCAATACGCTCAACCCAATCACTACCAACCAATGGAGAACTCATAAAGAAATACGCTGATTAATGACATAATAAAACAAGTTTTGGAAATAAACTTTCTATGAATTAAGCTGTCTTACATTGCCAGTTAATCAGTCGACTTTCTGGCTTTAAAAATGGTAAGTAATCACTTCAAAGGGCGTATGTAGACCTAATGACCGTGAGAAGCTTCAAATATCATCAAACAGTATATATATATATAGGCAAGCACATTTTTCCCTATTCATTTATTTAATATAAACTACCAAGCAAAACAAAGGTTTTACCAACTTATTGAGTCCATAAAATAAAAACAGAGGACGATATAAGAATTATGAAGATTGGTTTATAAACAGGAATCATTGTGAAATATTCTCTCAAAAAGGCTTCAAAATATTGGCATTCAATTGGCTACAAAACACAATGAATGAGACAAGCGGTCAGAAGAAAAAATTACACAAATGTAAAGTTAACTGGCAAGTGCATGTAAAGTCACAGTATCCACAGAAATGAAGGACTACAGTCATCAGTAGCGAGTGTGGCCACCCTGGACATCAATACAAGCAAGCATACGCCTCCACATTGACGTCGTGAGTCGCAGGATGACGTCAACAGGGATAACGTTCCATAGGTTTAATAGGGCTTGTTCAATATCCTGTTGGTTAGTTGGAGGAGGCACCAGCTGTCTCAAACGGCGGTCAAGGTGATCCCAGAGATGCTCAATGGGGTTCATGTCTGGTGAGTTGGCTGGCCAGGGCACCGCGTTGACGTTTGCGGTTTCGAGGTAGTCTGTAACAATGCGGGCAGTGTGAGGTCTTGGGTTGTCCTGTTGCAAGATCAATCCTCTTGGCTGTCGTTGGAGGAAAGGTTTCCGTACCTCATCAACGTATCGCTGGCCAGTCAGATCACCTCGCACAATAACCAGCTGTCTTCATTTGGTCACAAATCCCTCCCCAAACCATGACGCCTCCGCCTCCAAACGGATGAACCTCTGTTATGCAGTTTGGTGCGAGACGCTCGCCTCTTCGTCGGAAAACTCGAATTCTGCCATCGTTTCTGATTAGACAGAACCTGGTCTCGTCTGTAAACAGCACTCTCGCCAAGTCACGTCGCTGTCACCGACGTAGAATACGTGCCCACCGCAATCTGCGTTGCCGGTGTAAAAGGGTCAAGGCCATCCCACAGAAGGGGCGGTAAGGTCGTAAACCAGCTGAACGAAGACGACACAGTGTTGTTCTGGGGCTGATGACATCGCCTAGTGCCGTCGCCGCTGTTGACGTCGCCGTGACGAATCGGTTTCGGAGGTGGATCTGCCGGATGTAGCGATCTTCAGCCGCAGTTGTTACCCTCGGTCTTCCCGATTTTGGTCTGTCTTAGGTCTGGCCTGTCTGCTGATAGCGTATCAACAACCTCCTGGTGGTGCTTTAGCTGCAGTTGAACGTTCTTGCAATGTGACGTTGCGATGCCCCCATAGTGGACATACCGATGGCCTGGTATCGTTGCGTTTGCGTAAGCCTTGGCATACTGTTGGTGTTTTTTCGGTCACTGAATGTCTGCTCTTTCGAGCAAGAGTATTTATGCAACATTACCGCACGTACATCACGAGCCATGCCTCAAAAGGACGTTTTGCATGTGGTCGCAATTTCACAATTCCAATTGCTGCGTTCGTGACGATGCGTTCTGGTAGAGGAAACGATGCAGCCATACACGAAGTCCTGCTTAGAATCAAACCCGGAAGCGTGCTTTTCCTTTTGTTATGCCAAAATATACGGTGAAACCTTTCTTTTGCCTGGGAATAGAATAAAGGTAGAAGTGATAAAACGGCTTGCTATAGCAGTTGACTCCAAACGATCCTAAATTCAACATTGACATAATAATGAAGTTGTAACGATTCAACCCAAAGATAAACAACATGTTATGTTGCACTTTAGCGTAGTGTTTCACTGCTACGAAACAAACACCCTTGTTCTTTCAGTGACTGAAAAAATAGTCGGTATCGTAAGTTGTATATGGGACAGTATCCATAAGTCATTCGTTCCTTGGGCGATGGTGTGTTGTCACACTACAGGCGCGGCAAACGACATTTAAGTGTACTGAGCGTTTTTCCATTGTTTACTCAAGTGAGACGTTCGTAGGAACTGTATCTATGTCGATCTCCGGTTCGAATCGGCTGTTCCCTGAGAAACGACTGATTTGTTATTTCTAGATTCCAGCCGTCTCACTCGAGCCGACTGGGTGGGTGGCGGACATCGCTTAGAGCTTCTGCCTACATGTACAAACACATCTCTGCTGTGGACATGTGCGATGAGCAGCGAACAAAACAATTAATTTTGTATAAATTGGCATCCAGTGATGGGGGATTGAGACGATTTTCCTTGAAAAAATGGGTTGGTTTGATTTCTTTGTACCAGGACAATAAGACACAAACATTTTACACAAAATCTTCTTCCGAACCCATTTCAAATAACACGAGCAGAGAATGTTTCATTAAAAAAAGAATGAATGGCATGCTTGCACTGGCTTTAATAATCAGTTGATTACTGACTCACAGTTATATGTAACTAAACGTGCAATTATGAGAAAGTGCCAGCGAAGGGAGACAACGACCTGTGGCTTTCTTTAGTAGAAGGTTATAAACTCCACTTATAAAAACACAAGAGTTTTACATTTCATTCGGGAATGCGTTTCTTCGTTTTCGCATTAAGTGAATTTTTATCTTAAAAACGGAAAAACAAAATAGAAATTTATATTCACCCCTGCTTCAACTCGCAAGGAAAACGTGGCAAACATGTTATTGTTTATTATTATAGAACCAGGCCATACCTAAGAATTGCGGACATAATTTAAGGGGAGGTAATCGCTTCTTGTTGTGTTGGAACTTTTGTCACCCAGGTGTCGCTTC
>JAVFBW010196217.1:0-10103 GCA_034783835.1 Mopalia ciliata
AAACATATTCTTCTTGAACAGAAAGGTTTCTAGGTAAAATATACTATAGATTACGATTTTTAGCCTAAATATGAATCTAGCCTACACGTGAACTAATTGAATGGTCTTGTTTGAGTGGCATTTAGAAGCTGGTAAATTAGAAAGACATGACGACTGATATGGATTATTATTGATATAATTGGGTAGCGACGTTTCGATCTCGATGCTAAGATCGTTTTCAAGCAATGGTTGACCGCATTTGACCATTGCTTGAAAACGATCTTAGCATTGAGATCGAAACGTCACTACCCAATTATATCAAGAAGTTGAACATCCATATCAGTCGTCATGTCTTTCTAATTGAAAGGTGTCTGATTAGTTGGTCAGGAAACAAAGTTATTTCTTTTAAAGGAGGGGAAAACAAATCTTGCTTGTATTTCTTATGTTAAACCGCATGATAGCCTAATCTATTTGGTGTCCTTATTTATTGAACTGAATTATATACAGTTATGAGTTAACAAGACTTGAAATTTGTTTAGTCAGAACAAAAAAAAGTTTTTCAGTAAATGCTTCCGATTCGGTTAGCTATAATTGACATTCTGGCTTTTATCTCATTAAGGGACACTATACTTATCAATCTTATTAAAATCAGATCTCAAAAAAGCTCTCTGTGTTTTGTTCTCACTATATTGAGATCTAACGCAATCCCCACACTTATAATGTCGATTGGTTTCGTGAATTGACCAATCACAGAGCTGCTTCTTGATTTTGGTTTGTAAAAGCCGAAGATTTCCGCCGATGGACCGAAGTTTCCCAGACTTTGTACTTTTACATGACCAACCGATTCATGCACGCACAATCAACAAAAACCGTTCAAATAATAAACTTTGAGTGGAATTGCATTTTCCACTGCTTACATGCGACTTACAAAATCAGCACGGAAGAAAATCTGACAACTTCTGATTGTTTGCTGTTTACCATGGCTGCATGTTATCTGCCGTGTAATTGGACAACTGAAACTGCGACCTTTCGTGAACCCCAGTAAGCTTGAACAGTTTGTTTGTTTGATTGGTGTTTAACGTCGTACACAAGGGTATTTCACTTATATGACGACGGACAAAAATACAAAACATCACAAACAAATCTGCTTGCCGTTACCCTTTATAGTTCTGCGAACACCAGGGCAACAAAAAGCAACCTCTTTTCTCGCCTCTTACGATCGACTGAGGAAGTACTCTGCAGGGCCATGGCCCACCCGCTCCCTCACGGGGTGAGCTTGAACAGTAAAAGTAGAGTGATTGCGTTAGATCTCAATATATAGCAACTAAACATGGGGAGCGTTTTGAGATAGGATTTTATTTGTTATTTGATTAAAACCGCAGACTTGCCTTTCCTGAATACAATTTGTGTGTAAAACTAGTATTTCCGGACCATTTTCTGCCTTTCAAAAGATATTTTCCAATATTTAACCTCCAACAGTATTTTCTGATCATGTGTATTTTCTTCATTTATAAATAACTGGGTATATTTTTTCTGTTCCTTTGGTTGATTCAAAATTGAGTATTTTATTATCTACTTTTTGAGAAGTATTTCACTTGTTTGGCGTATTTGTGTTTTCATCATTAATACTATATATCAAAATACACAAGGTGGGCAGGTCAGCCAGGTCTGAAACCGTCAGTCCTACTTCCATAATATTTAGTATAGACCTCTTGGTCATAATCCAGGATCGTGATGTATAGTAATATTCGGAAATTTTTCGTAACTTAAATTTACAGATTTATTAATACACCTGGACAATGTTATGATCAATGCAATTCTTTTTTAAAGTTAATAGCATATATAATTATTCATCAATAAAATTAAAAAAATCTTTTTTTTTCAAACCCAGATTACGCATTTAAACATTAATACGCTGCCGGAATATTTCGTAACTGTGGCGATGAGTAGGGCTATGGCGGTATAAAATGGGACACCTCTTTAGGCATTTTGTAACCATCAAGTACCAGCTAGCTTTTTAACGCAGACTGGGAACTTTGGAATAAACCCGCATCATTACTGTCTTAGCATGAAATGACGACGGTGATCTCCCTTTACAATAAGCCAAAGGTGCATACAAATTTGAAAATGGGTTGTGTAGGTCAACATAAAATTGAGCAATTTTATTCATTTGAAAATTATTAAGCTTGTTAGTATCTTTATAATTTGTTTGTTTTTTTTATTTGGCTGACTGGTATTTTTAAAAAGCCAATTGGATTGATGAACAGCTGAATGGCATTAAATGCCCACTTCCGGTTTAAATCAAATGCTCTGAAGGTTGTAATCCGTCATTGCAGTTGACCACGGAGCCCGAGAAGGTTGATTATTCGAAGGAGTTGATGCACACACTATACCTATTATCGATTTTTATTGGATTGGTTTATAAGGACAAAAAATTCGTAACAAAAAAGAAATCAACTACATCATAAAATGTGTTTCGGGTCAACATCATGTTTATTTCACAAAAGCTATTTATAACAATTTTAAAACGGAAAAGCGACCTGATTTCCGATTTTGCAGGGTAAATCTATACCTACAGGATGTGTAACAGTTGATTCGACATCAAATAAAGCGAATCGGTGGGTTTTTAAGTTACAATTTATTATATAACTTTGAAATACGTAACGTGCATTTATACACAAACTGGCCAGCACTAGTAACGGCTAAGACATATAAGGTGATATTACGTGACATAAAGCGGGTTCGATGATTTATATGAGTTTAAATGTCACCTATATTGATAGTAGTGATGGAAACCACCCTTCACGAAGCAGACAAGAAAAACAACTAGTGCTGAAACAAAGACAAACAGATCAGCTTCCTGCTGCATGCACCGGGGCTCCGAGAGCACTGTAACAACAGGAATATCCTCCCAAGCGCCGCCGATGAGGACAAAGTGCGATTTAAAAAGGGTAACACTTGATATAAGTTCTCTAGTTTACGTGGGGTTTGCATGGGGCAGTAAGGCGAAATGTTTACATTTACAATGCATAAAGCCGCTAACAAATCAGGATTCTGTTGACATGAAACCATCAGTGACCAAGGAGATTTGTATCTAGCTGGTAGCCGCCAGTTCTCGTTAAGCCTGTCGATGTTAATACATATAATATTATATACAGTAACATCACCTGGAAGGATCAAGGAAAACTGGTTTCTACCAACAAGATGTAAGTGCAAAAACCTCAAACACTCCCAACTGATAAGGATATAAGCTTAATAGATTTATTGATGTTTAACGTTGATGAGATTTCCACATTTCTGTGATCGAAAATTAATATTCTACCAGTTGCAGTAAAGAAATTCCTTTTAGTTATTGGCTGGTCATGACAAAAACTATGTATGAACTAAAAAGTCGCATTCAGATACCCAATAAGCATATAATCTGAAACAATCAAAATTATCTTTCCTTACAACAAAATTATAAAGCAGTTTACTGATTTGCATACAAATGGCTATGTGCACAAATTGAATACATCGTTTTAAATAAGAACCTCAAGACGGGCTAATACTAGCTGATACAAAAAGTGATAAAATACAGAGAATTTCTTCAGAAAACCAATCTAAGATATAGGTATATCGGAATAACTGCCGAACTTCATCTTTGCAAAAAATGAAACTATTAACTAACAAAATTAAGTTGGAAAAAAGCCAACCGTATTGTTTTTTATTTTGGGCTACTACACAAAAAACACGGTGCATTTGTTCCGCCATACGAGCAATAACAGACTGCATAAACTCGTACATCACCACCATCAGCCACGGGGATCCGGACATTTTATTTTGTTTGGCATCTCCCGGTAGCACAAGTGGTTCTTACCTGTCCATCAACTCTACTGTTGAATTAAATCTACGGTGTCCAGGTGAATGATATAGGTTTCAATTGGTAATGATTTCCTACATTACAAGCCATTTTATAGATCACTGCTTGAAACAGCTACACTATTAGAACGCAGAATTTGATTATCATTTTAATGTCTGATTATAATTTCAATAGCCTGCCTGATGACATGGTGAGATCACCCATGTCCTCACCAGCGCACAGACTCCAAGTGCAATCCACAAATGCATCTTATTCATCCCTTAGATTCCATTGTTTGTAAGTTTGATTCACGTTTAACGCTATACTTAAGATATTTTCGCTCATGTGACGCCATGCCAGCTCAACGGGTGATGGAAACTACACTCGACACCAACGGCTACGAACATATACAAGACAGGACAAACACAGGACACCATACAAAAAGCATCACGAACAGATCGGCTTTATGTTGTTACTTAGCTCTGGGAGCACCAGGGCATCAGAAGTCTCCCACCAAGCCCTCCACACCCTTCCCATTGAAATCCGTACATTCAGATAAAGAAACAGTAATTTGAATATCTGTACCAATTCGAGAGAATACGGTATATCAGGATATACTTCTGTTTTAAAACCTGTGTAATTAACACACAAAGAACATGTTTTACCTACCGGTATCATATAAATAACAATACTTTTAGAGCCCATGTAACAGATACAATTAGCAAAGAACATTGTAAAGACGAGTGCAAGTGGAATTGGTAACAATAAATAGCTCAGTATATCACAGAATAAAACGTACATGGAACGAGTCGCAATATTTTGCAAGAAACATACATACAGCCTTGGTCCAAGAAATATAGAAAATGAGCAAGTAGAACACATATTAGCCTTTATACAACCAACAAAAATGTGTTGCTTTTTTTCTATAAGTAATACAATTTCATAACCAACAAACAAATAACATTTAACAACAATATCTTAATGACTTTTATACATTTTGGCAATTTGTACATTATCTATGTCATTTATGCGCACTTCTGTACAGTGTGTGCTGTTATTCACAGGAACAATTGCAGGGGATAGGCGTTTGGTGAAGAATGGTTGTGTGTGAACACAAACTAAATTTAACTTAGCAATTGATGCCCTGATGTACAGTATTACCATTGTCCAGCTTACCTGATCTGGGAAGATCCCAATCAAGAACATGTCGAAAGAAGTTTCTGATGAGCTGCTGACATAGAAACTACAATCTCTACTTGATTATCTTTGCGGACAATCACGGAAATGTTGGGGAGTTTAACTGCAATATTGCTCGGGTTTACAGGAAGCTTGTGTCTTGGTGCATATCCCAGATTTAAAGTTATCCTTTCTATCAATGCATTTAAAAATTACCATTAAAATCAAAATAACAGACTCAAACATTTACTCTCGATATGCTGCTTTACATTTTAAGTAAGTTCATTGTTTTTGGCACTATTTGTCTGTCTCCATTAAGTATTTATACGAGTTCAATTTTATATAATGCATTTGCGAAAACTATATTACAAATTTACAGTACTTGGTTATGTTAAGATATAGCTGAGAAATTCAAAGACAAAAAGCTTAAAATAGATAAGCATTCCTACTGAAGATTTCCTACTGTAGATTTCGTTAAGATTTCAGAAAACTATTGATAACAGAAAATCGAATGCCTATGTGGCTAAAATATACCAGACAAGGGTGTCATTTAAAAAGGTTAATTGGAAAGAAGTTATTTACATGTTACTTGAAGAAACCAGAGATATCATTTCAGATAAGGTTTTTTTAAACTGTTTTTATTAGCTGGATGACGACTATGCACATAGAATTTGTAATCGATTGTGAAAACAATTTTATTCTGTGACGGGATTCATTGTCCACAATATCACATTGCTTGCTTCCATTCACCTCACTGGTTGATACATTTTTGTTTCCAAACTGGATTTATAAAATCTACTGAAAAATCATACATCCATAAAGATATATATATAAGTTAGGAAGCTATCAACGACATTATGTATGGAAAATTTTGTTCAATAAATATTTCAAGGGATGGCTTCTTATAGATAGACTGTGGCAAATTTTAAATCTGAAATGCTATACATGTATTTAACTATAGCAACTGAAAAACCTAGCAAACAAATGCAATCAATTGAAATAGTTAATGGAATCCATCATGTCATTCAGAATTCTGAAATTGTTTGTTTGTTCAAGTTGATTGGGGTTTAACGTGGTACTCAAGGGTAATTCACTTATAAGACCACGGATTGTCCACTTCACACAGCCTTATTACCGTAAAACCGAGAGGAAACATTTTCTAATCAACTTAATGACTCCATTCCACAGTATGATATTAGATTTGGTCGATTGTAGTCCGGGAAACATGGCCAGTGTCTGTGGATATTGTGTGGTCATCATGACTTAGAGTATGGAGCTGTAAAGAAATCACTTTATGGCTCCAAACTTAGATCATCGTTTGGTTAAAATCACTTTATTTAGACAAAGCAAACACTGTGTTGCTGCATCACAGTTAAAAGATTGCTCATCTGATTGATTGATTGAATGATTGATTGATAAGTCGATTGAATGATGGATTGATCAAAATGAATGACTGATTAGTACAGTAATACACTCTGCTCAAGTGTATTTCTCTTATATGACAGAGGAGTACAGTGAATAGTCATACTAACACAGGTACGTTGGGTTTTGTTTTTCTCGGAGGGAAAATAAATGCTCCAGCAGATTACAGTTAAGAAAAACCAGACTACCATTGGTACATTTTGCATGAGCTTTTTACAAATTACGGTAAGTATAAATCGTATATCTGACATACACATTTTAACAGTAACAGAGGAATGTGATAGGATAAGGAGATAAAAAAGATATTGCCATACAAAGTTAATCATTAAACACCACCCTATACAACTTAATTTCACACAACAAAGTATAGTTAGAACTCCGTTTAAAAGACAGACAATTCTGAATGGAATTAATGTTTAGGCTTTGTGTTTTATCAAACAACCTTTGGGTACACACACCCAACTAATGATCAGAGTGGCTATCGAACATTTCTCCAGAGACCTGTTCGTAATATTCGAGTCATAACGGTATTCAATCGTATATGATACAGGTCAAAGGTCGAACATGTAGCTTTTTAAATAAAAGCAAATCTCTAGTTTGACAGCATCTGAAAACACCTGTACAGGTAACAGTGAG
The DNA here is from genome assembly GCA_034783835.1 of Mopalia ciliata. Classification (NCBI taxonomy): domain Eukaryota; kingdom Metazoa; phylum Mollusca; class Polyplacophora; order Chitonida; family Mopaliidae; genus Mopalia; species Mopalia ciliata. The sequence goes on from JAVFBW010196217.1 coordinate 7,052, forward strand.
CAGAAGCACATGTGTTAAGAAAGCACTTAGTGGATAGCATATATAAAATGTTTGGTGTATAGCAAATTTACAAAGCAAATACACAACAATACATTCACAATAATGAATACAAATGTAAATCTCAGTATTTCTCTAACACGCAACTGAGCTTTTATCTATGGAAATAAGAGTTCATCACTTTTGACAACATAATTCTTTCCAACAATTTCATATGTACAAATAAATCAAAGTTTTCCTCAATTCTAAAACAAAAATATCAGAAGTTTTGATTTTGACCGGCAAAATCGTTCACTTTTATTCAACTTTTCATTTGCACCAACCAAAATATACAGTATTGTCTACTTTGATAGCAGACAAATGTAACTAAGCAAGCATTCATCACACATGGTATGTACAATAATATCAACAAAACTCAAAGCCACAAAAATGTGATTTACACAGAATTTTTGGTTTCACAAATATATGCTTTCAGCAGCTACAGAAAATCCTAGTAACAAAAATGTTAAAAATGTATATATACAAATATTGTATTCTTTTAAAACTAAAACTTATGATATCTAAATAGTAAAATAAATAATCATTGTCATGATTTAATAAAAACTGTTCACATTCATCATAACAAAATAACAATCACATGTAAGTTGTCTTCCTAAATCTTTTGTTCATTCAAATGCTGTAATATAATTACTCAAATAATAGTTCACAATTAACATGGCCTGAAATAAGTGTTAACAGAAATACTGTAACATAACTATTTACAAATATTAACATGTTAAGTAACACAATTGCTCACTGGCTTGAATACCAAAACGACCACACTTATTCACAAACACATTGTATATTAATAGAGTAGAGGTAGTTAACAAGAAAAATTATACATATAGGTTAAACCTGATCTTTGTCACAACCAACAACTCACTCAAATAGATGAATCTAAGACAATATATATATTCTACATATAATACATATATACGTCTTGAGTATTTTAAGTACACAATTATTTCACAGACCGGTATATAGTAATGTTGACAATGTTGTGCTTGACAGATGTGAGTGTGAAAACTAATACAGCTGCCCAGTGTAATTTTATTCTGGATAGAAATTTGAAATTTACAGAGCAAGTGTTTCATATGTGCTAAAAGGTTTATACAGAATAAGAGACATGATATGCCAGGACTTTTCCAGGATATAATTAGGATTTTTCATTGTTAAAATTTAATAAATGACAAAAATATTTTCAAATTCCTAGAATAGGGGTTAATCCTAATTTGTGGGATTTTGTATGAAACACCAAAATTGATGACGATTGAAAAATCTCTTTTGCCTCTATAATCATATGTGAACATTTATACTGAATTTCCACCAGTTTTCAAGGAGCAAAAATGGTTTTCCAGGAAATTCTAGCACTGGAACACTGGATTTCATTTTTCCAGTAATTTCCAGGAGCTTCAAAAACTGTATGAAATCCAGTGCTACACACATTCTTTTCTATAGACCAATCAAACTACTGGTTATCACAAGTGTGGTTTTTTCTATATACACTGTAAGCGATGAAAAAGAGTCTTTTTATTGTAAATCAACAACTTTAATTTTCAATGAGAATATGTCCATTCTTGTTTGTCAATACTTTTATCAGTACATGTATGACTATTTTGTTAGACCTCCTTTTTTGGGATGTGAAGATAGACATTCACACTGTTTGCAAGTGAATAATGGTTAGAGAGTATAAAGAGCTACATTTTTTTACCATTTGTTTTACAATATTTTCAACTGTTTTCAAAGGTAAACATTGTGTGGTTTTATACGGTTTCAAGAGATTGGAATATGGAAAAATCAGTCAACATTAACATAGTCACTTGCTTTATCAGGGGAGTTTCTAGAAATATCTCCCAGGTTTCAATCCCAAATTCTTCAGTCCATAATCAGAGTTCTGAATCCACTTTAACCTTGATTTTAACAGGAATTTATGAAAATAGTATTATATATTAACATTATTTGGTCTTGAAAGAGTTTGGGCGCCCACATATTTTCCATAACTAAAATGGCTCTGGATACTTCTCTGTTTATAGATGAAGAACATTTTGGGTCGACAGGGGCTGAATGTAACAGTCAAGAGAAATGTAACTTATTTTACTGTAAAACAATATAGGCAGGACACTTTAAATCAACTTGTGAATCAATCTATATCATGTTATGTAATTTGCATTGTGATACACCATTTGCTTCTGTCGATTACAAAAAACGTAATGCCTGTTGTGTTCAATAATGCTATACATGTAGCACAATCTTTACCTGGTGCCTTCTACATGTAGGTATATAAAGCACAGCCATCATAAACATTCACAGCATCTTTACACATAAAGGAAGATATTTGTGACCAAAAATTTGCAAATCTATACATGTATGTACATAAGTAAACTTGAGTGCCAACACAATTTTGAGATCTATATATGTAATAATTTAGCATTGTTAAACTTCTTGGAGATATTTCAGGGGACACATGGCTTGTTTCTTGTTGGCCGCCATTACTAGAATCATTCCATGCTCCTCGTCTCCTACTTGAATGACAATCTGAAGAACACAATAGAGAATAGGAATTCAATGAGGTTTAAGTTTGATTGGGATTTACTGTTGCAGTTAAATGTAATTTCACTTATATTATGGCAGATCATCCACTTTTAAGTCTGCCATTACAGTAAAAAATAGGGAGGAAACCCAGCAATAACCTCAGACATTTCCCTCCTATACCTGCTGCCTACTTGGTGACTGGAACCTGGGATACAGTTTGACGCACTAATCAGGCTATGGGCCCTTGAAATAGGGAATACAGGAGTCCTTTGTTCTGACACTGGGCAGTCTGAACATAAGCTAAGCTCTACTGTAACAGTAGACAGCTCTCTGTTGTAACAGTGGACACAGACTTGACAGCTCCCTGATGTAGCAGTCCTGATAGTTGTCCATCTATGCAAGGGAATTTCACTTACATGACCACCAACTGTATGCTTCAGATTCAGCCTTACTTACAACTACTGGGGGGGGGGGGGGGGGGGGG